>OX418223.1:30060200-30314010 GCA_948455865.1 Conomelus anceps
TACAAATATAACAAATCATAATTGAAAGTATGAAAATGCTACTAGCAAAATATATATATATTTTGATTCTATATAATTATATATATATAGAGAGAGAGAGTTGTGAAGATTTTTTTAGTATTCACATGACTGTGAAATAATGCATAAAAAAATGTTGTACGGTTGGCCCATAATAGGTCGTCCAATCTCGCTGTTCAAGTGTAAATTTATAAATGCTATAACCTCCTTGAAATAGATCGGAACTTTTATTCTATTATGTGTCTGTAGATGAGTAAGTTGTTGTTGTAAAATGACTAGAGATAGATAAATCAATTGAACAAAAATACATATAATAATTACAGTAGCAAGTATAACAGAATAGGTCAATTTCTGGACTTCCAGCTCGCATGACAAGAAGTGATAATTATGGCAAAATGTGATTGGTGAATGAAACAAATGAGCCGACTGATCCTCTCATCACTCTTTGAAATTGCCAAACTAGCATTCAGGATTTGAATCTACCGAACTGGATCACAAAACGAACAAGGAGACCAACGCCGAGTTGAGTTGTGGATCAGCACGGATGGAGCCAGACCTGATCTATGGAAGAATAGCACGTGAAACTGCGAGCGTGCTCATGAATAAACATCGCCAGGTATCTTAACCATGGTACAGAGCGCTAAGATCGAAAATGTATATTAAGTCCTTGTTTCAGAATGCCTTGTACCC
The DNA here is from genome assembly GCA_948455865.1 of Conomelus anceps. NCBI lineage: Eukaryota > Metazoa > Arthropoda > Insecta > Hemiptera > Delphacidae > Conomelus > Conomelus anceps. The sequence goes on from OX418223.1 coordinate 30,060,909, forward strand.
ACGAATAGCACAGAACGATGGCATCGTATGTTTTCGTTTGTTCCATAAGAATTAATGTGCTGGGAACGGGTACATTGCTTACGTCTTTCTAAACCTCCACACATATAAAGCTATACCACTAAATTCAATTTTGTATTCCCTCCTTTCGCGAAATGACAAGATATAACTTTTTGTTATTCAGGGTATAATCATTGAAAAATGTATGACAAAATGGTTGAAAAATATTATATAATATTCTGAGTAATGAAAGTCTTAACGCAAGCAAATAGTTTGTAACATTTATATTATATCACAATTAAATATTTACAAATTTTAACAATTTTGGTGAAAAATAAATGGAATGTAGTACATGGATTTCCTGGAACTCCTTCTGTGAGAGGAATGGGAAAGGTGACAAAAAAGGAAAAAAGAGGCAATAAAAAGGCGAAAAAATAATAGCAGGAAGATTTAGGTGGAGGAAAGGAACAGAAGAGGAGGTGGTGAGAAGTGATTTGAAAAGAATAAGATTTGGACAAATAGTAAAATTAAATATGAAATTTTCTCAATCTAATATCAATATACAGTGTCAGTTTTGATATTAGATTGTTCATTTAGTTCTTCGTCATGAAAAAATCATAGATTTAAATTTTCCCGTTTTTAGATAACTATATTCCATCATCAGTAAGGATTTGTTGGGAGAAATTCGGTCTACAAAGAATAGCTTGAAATGGGACGGAATTATTGATTCTAGAGGAAAGGGGAGACTAAGGGATGATTCTCTAAAACCTGAGAAAGGGAAAAATATATGGTTGAATAGAATAATCAATGAGGAGGAATAAGAGGAAGGAGGCAAAGAAGAAACTGGAAAGCTTTGTGTGGTCAACGTAACACGATGTCGTTAAAACAACAACGACATTTTAAAATATCTTTGATGAGGATATGGTTATCTGGAAATGAGAAAAAGATTAAACTCAAACAGGAAGAAAATAAATATTGTGAGTTGGTTGAAATGTGTTGTGGAGGAAAGAGAAAGATCACGTATGAGGGATTTGAAAACTAAAAAGGATAGATAAAGTAGGATAGGAGGATAGGATAGGTAGCCTCCTTCCGTACTGAATCAGCTTGTATTGGTCGTGGATAGGAGCAGGGATGTGACGAAGACTCAATTAGACCCAATCTAGCAATAGCCTCAAACCATACATGAATGTAAAACGTATAAAAATCTCATAAACAACTCGCTATATTTCGAACATAATGATAACCACCGGCTTTCGAGAATACCAAACCGAAAATCCTGGTTCACATATTTAATGGTTATGCTCATAAGCATAAATGTATTCATAAATGTCGCCAATTAGTGACTCCTCGCAATAATGCTGGGTCGCGGCATTAAATTTCGAAAATATTCTTCCTTCTCTAAGAAGCCCGATTTTCAAGAGCCGGCCACAACTATTTAAATCGTTAAGGTTTGATATAAATATTTTTAAATTTGCATTTTTGGTTGGTAACTCTGCATTTCCAGTACAATTTTTATATTATCTTTACTTTGAAAATGATAAACAATCATTCAGAGTGAACAATAAAATAGTAGAATCTAATCTATATTTGAGGTTTGGAGTTAGAAATCTATTATTCAGTATACCAATAACAAACCTTCAACAGGTGGTAACATTTTTGATGTGGTAACATTATGTCGATAATCAAATTTATTTGATGTTTATTGTAGAGATGACAGAAAAAGGAGGAAGTGGTCTACTAGAACCACAAAGAAACACAACTTATTAATTTTGAATTCCTTAATGTGCTATCAATTATACTGAAGACTTCCCCAATGGCGGATATTGACAACAGCATTGAATACTGATGGAAATTGATGAATACTACTGCACAGAAATATTAAGCCACCGCCGGGAATCGAAACACGGACCTCCTAATTGCCGATCAGGCGTCTTACCGACGATTGGGAGGCCAGTGGTTCGATTCCCGGCGGTGGCTAAATATTTTTGAGCAGTAACGTTCATCGATTTTCATCCGCTATTAAATGCTGTTGTCGATATCCGCCATTGGGGAAGTCTTCAGTATAATTGATAGCCGTTAGAGGAATTTGAAGTTAATATGTTCTGTACATTTGGCAGATTGCAAAATTATCAGTTCATTTAAATCCAGTCATCTAACACACGAAATATTAGAGAAATAATATTTCTTGCTTATATTTCATATTTCTTACAATTATATGAAGAAAAATACTCAAATAATACATTTCAATGAAAAATTAAATGAATAGAACTAATAAGGGAAAAGCAGCCACCACTCCGTAGAGACAATTTAGATTTTTTTGTGTGAAAGAGTACGAGTGGACATATGTATGAGGGTTCAGTATGCTATTATGATTTATTATGTATTGAAGTGTTCCCACACAGGTTTTCCTGTAAGGAAACACATATTTGAAGATAAGTTGATTTTGTTTTATTTTGTAATTGATTGATTTAATTTTAATTTTTAAAAATAAATTTGATTTGATTTATGTAGTCAGTCGTTTCACAGAATAGCAATTCCCGCAAGCGTAATTTCCCATTCATAATTAAGCATGTGTAAAGTGTGAAATTGATTTCATCCTATACACGAATGATGAGAAAAAGGAAAATAAAATTCTACAAGTTTCAAATGCTGCTCCTCTAGGCATATAGGCATAGGGTATCTTGTCCGGTATTACATTTGATAAACGCAGATTGAGATATTTGATATTTATTTAATACATCTCATAGATAGAGATAGATAAAATGTCTCTATTTCATAGAGAGAGAGAGAATGAGAGAGAAAGAGATAAGCATTGTAATTTCAAGCTTGACAAGCAAGAGAGCAATACATAACAGAATGATTTGAAAAGCAAAGTGGATAAATCGGAGCCCCTTGGGGAAGTTGTAACTGAAATAGCCCTAGGCGTCAGCAGACCGATAAGAGATACACAGGACCAGAGGGTAGTATAAAATATAACGAAGCGGTTCTCTTTTTGAACATTTCCTGGATACGGAGGAAAATGGGGATGGGGATGAAATAGATGAAGAGTGGTGGAGAAAATAGATGAAAGACTGGAAGGGAAGGTAATCTGCTAGTCTCAGGAGCCGCAACTCTCATTACAAGCGAGAAAAACAACGCGTCTCTTTCGACATTTCTGTCCAGTGATTACCAAACTTTGTCTGAATCGCTTCTACAGCACCTCCTCTGCCTCAAAAGTTGGACGGGACGAAGGTCAGCGGTGAAACTTTCTGCAACTTTTCTTTTATATAAGTACAATAGCAGAATTCATAAGATGGAGTGAGCGACGTTTAAGAGGTGATGACAAAACACATTTCAGACAAATTAGAAAATTAGAATTGTAAATAGCTGAAAAATATGAACCTCCAAAAATGGAATAGCTTTTTTCAAACATTTGTTTGTGGAGTGGGGTGGAGTGGACAAGTCTAATAAAGTCGTTATAGGTTAGGAACATGGTATTTCTTCTTCAATTTCAACAGCGTTGGTTCACACACATCGATTTCATCCGTTCGGTAAAATCTCGAACGGTCCACATTCCAACATTGGCGTTAAGAAATAAGTGAGGCGCTTCATACACATCGATAGTATGCTAAACGATAATGACAACATTGACAACCGTCCGTTGCCGTGAAGCAGACGTCCAGTGTCTCGACCAGGACGGCCGCCGTTCGATAGGGAATGGGTAGAGGTATAGAATACTTGTGGCCATTTTCAAACACATTTTCGAATTTGACCGTGCGATAATTTGCATTGTTTATTTAATGCATTATCTATTTGCATTGCTTTTCCTCTTCAGAGACTTCTCTGTCTATATAAATAAAGTAATTTTATTTTTATCTTTTTCCATCCCCATAAAACCCCATAAATCCCCATAAAACCGTTCGTAGTTCAAAATTTGTTCACTTTTGTCCATTCCGTTCGAGATCAACCGAACGGTTGAAATCGATGTGTGTGAAACGGCCCAAACTGAAACGTCTTTTCTAACTGAAGAACGGTTCATATTCCAGTAATTGTCCTACACATTCCATCACAGATGAATTTAATACTGATAGTTATAGCTTGCAGTTTAACGAAATAATACTATATTCGATGTCTTGCGTTCAACTATAATACAGTTTACATATTTTATATTAGTGTAAACTCTAATACATAAATATACTAATAAAAATTCTCCTTGTCTTTGCATAGAATTGAACGAATCTAGTCTTTGAAACACATGCCCCAAAGATATACATAATAGGACAAACTGGCAGATCATTCAATATACGATACAAAGAATACATCAAATCACTATATTCTAACACTGACTCAACAAATGTTGCAGGTCACTCAATCAATACTGGACATTCACAAAATAAACATCCAAACGAACTAGGAAATTCTACACACTTTTCAAAAAAGTCATAAACTAAATTTACAGGAAAAATATGAAATATTCAAACATTATTCATTCCTGGCTTTCATGTTCCATAACGAACTGCGTTGTTAATATTAACTTTTTTGGTGAATTTAACGACTTGCAGTCAATTTTTAATTAAGAATAAGTAATATTTTACTCATTCTCTAAGCCGAACGTTTTCGAGTTCTAAACTCCACTTGAAAACGTTCGGCCTAGAAAGTGAGTAAAATATTACTTAGGCTATTCTTAATTAAAAATTGACTGCAAGTCGTTAAATTCATCAAAAAGTTAATCAAACACCATTTAATTCAAACACAATGTTAAATCTAATGCAAATTTTCCAATACATGATGACCGCTCATCCTAACCTCAACAAAACACGATCCTTGTTGCAGGCTGACGAAGCTTCTCTTCAGAAGTGAAATACATCTCTCCAATGTGAGTAAAAATCATAATTTAAATAGAAATAACGTGTCAGTTTTGATATAAGATACTCACAATACATTGAAATGGTTCCCTCTCGCATTATTTTTAGCTTACCTGCAAAACGAAAATACAAAAATTACAAATAAATAGAAAAACAGAAAATAGAAAAATAATTGTATCTATTCCTATTTCTCTATTATATTTTGTCGTTTTTTAACAAGTCTAGTATCTAGTAAAACTCCCTCTAAGGAATTATTAATTTCTAATCTACTTCTAAAGATTATAATATTATTTCCTAATTAATCTACTACGTTAATAAACAGGAGAGTGGAGAACATTATCAAAAAGAACCGTTCAAATCGTAGGCGAAATGATAGCGTGGCAGCTCGCGGGAGGAAATCGCTACGGCCTGTGGAAGTCGTAAAGTTGAGAGACCATCTCAAGAAGTTGCATATCTTCTTTGTGCTTCAGTTGCAATACTCACAGCATTCTGAACCGTCCAGGACTATATAGACTGTACAGTGGAAAAGATTATGATTCCTGCGATTGTTATGAACTGGTAAGATCTTGCATTCCTATTGGAGAAGCAGTAGTAGCAGTAGACCTGTAGAATTTCCGTTTTAAAGACAGACCGTTTTAATCTTGGGAGATTTTTATTTTGTGACTGGGATCATGGACATGAGGACACCAAAGAGTCAATGACTCGCGTCAAATGCAAGCAAATAAACGCTAAAATGAGTTGCACTCTAGGACTGGGTCGAGTTGGTTTGTCTTTCAGAATCACGCGAAATGCGATATCGGAACTGGAACCCGATGAAATGCGACTTTACAATGGCACGATTTTCATAAACTAGTTGTCATTTTGGCTGAGCTATTGCAAATAAACTAAAAAGTTTGGCGGTTGAGGTTGGCTTTGTCCTGATTTGAAAAATCAACCGTGAAAAAGTACTAATTCTGCAGCTTCAACAAAATCGTAATTAGGACTACTAAATTTAATAGCCTTTAGGCATCTTGCTACTAATTTTCTTTGAAATGCCAATGATTACGGTAACAATATGGTAAGGCGGCTCTGGTAGCGCAGTTGGTTGGAGCGCTTGTCTTTGATAAGATATCTGTTCAATCAGATAGAGAGATAAGCTGCGTTCTCCTAGGCACTCATTGTAAGGGTGACCGATTAGATTGGCCAGCAAAGAAGACACTGTTCTCTGCTGTGAAATCCCGGTGGTTCGGAACCTACCTAAAACTGTAGGTCCACCTCATCAATCACCATCATCAAACTAATAACCCACGCACAAGTCTCAGACCTATATCTTCAAAAAAAAGATATGGCTCTGACTAGCCTCGTTTCCTGCAGCATTGAGTTCAAATCTCATTCAGCCTTGGATGTTTCTCATCATTCACCCATTCATCATTCAGAAACCATAATTTCAAACAATATGTGAGCTCACTAACCTGATATTAAAACACTGAATCCTGAAAAATTTAAATTGCAAACCTGCTCTAGAACATGGCATGCCATAGTAGAGTAGGTAAATTTCCACGCAAAAAATGTTTATAAAAAATGTAATCTTTGGTAGTTTTAGTCATGTAGTCTTATATGTATATGTATTTGTTTAGATTTAGTTTTAAATGGAAATAAAATATTATTTTTATTATTATTCAACATTAACCACGCACAAGTCTCCATCTCATGTGGGCATCATCCGCAATATAAAAATATTAACCACTGGTACAGGATATCAAATTTCAGCCTGGATAACTATTGTGCAATATTTGTTGAAGAACCTCATTTGACTACCTATCTACAGTCGCCATTTCGTTTTTACTCCATTATTCATTCACTAAGACAACTATCTTTCTTTTTAACCTAGTTCGATTTCACATTTTGGTTGGCAATAATATTTATATATCAATGATACACACAAATTTTCCCAAAAAGTACCCATCTTTATAAACACATGATAGACCTAATATTGAAAAAAAAAAGATGAATAGCTATCATTCATATTTCATTCTCCAGATTACTATAAATCTATTTTATTCTCCAGATTACTTATTATTCTTTATAAAAATTAGAATATTATAGGCACAAGGTCATTTAAAAAAGTCTGAAAAATTTTGATTAATCTCTACAGTAAAACAAATCTATAAAAAGTTAGTCTTCCATTATTCGCACAAAGGTTACACTTTTGTGGGCCAATTCTACTTTTCTCTTTTCGGAGTCAACTCAGATTTTACGAGCACAATTCAAACTTCTCGAAATCAGTTTACGTCAAAATATCCTGAGGAATTAATTTTATTCTCACTGTTGAAGAAGCGCCAAAGTTTTAATTCTTTGCCACACAGCCTCCACGATCCCGCCCGGAACAACTAAGGAAATGCCTGGAACTTCACCCCTTATTATTAGTGGTATTGTAATTTTCAGTCATGACGTCACTTTTCGCCTCGGGATTATCTCGCTTTCACTTGAATCAACTTGATTTTATAAAATGTGTTTTTTATCTTCGCCCTTCCTACGTCACTTATTTCCAATGGTAGAACTTTTCATATATTGTAAGATGCCCACCAGAGATATGGTTAATCAAATTAATTGCTGTTGAAGTTTCTTCTGTTTGACTCAGTGACGGATCAAGGGGGGGGGGCTTTCGGGCTAAAGCCCATCAAAACCCTCAAATCTTTTTTGTAAGAATGTAAGTTTTTTACTAATAACTTATAATTAGCATGAAGCTCGTGAAATATGCATTAGCAAGAATTACCCAATTCCACTACTTAGTCTTCAATGATAATGATATCCGTTAATGGGTTAATGTTTTAACAGGGGAATTGATAACCGAGTGCCGTAGCAGGTATCTGTTCAATCAGAGATAAGCTACGAAACTCCTGAGCCATCTTTGTAACGGTGACTGATTGGATTGGCCAGTAAAAAATACACTGTTCTCTGCTGAAATATCGCTTCCCGGTGGTTCGGAACCAACCTAAAACTGTAGGTCCAACTCATCAATCACCATCATCCAACTCATTACCCACGCACAGGTATCAGACCTGAGTGGGTTTCATCCTCCAAAAAAAAAAAAAAAAATACTGAATAATGTCTTAGTTACATTAACATTGCCTGCAACCAAGCAACAAAAAGTGTTTTGATTTTTATTATTATTTGTGCCTGCTCCGTTTATCTAGTTTTATTGAAACGATATGGGCACTAGCAATGAAGACAATGACTGTTGATTCTAGGACCATCATCCCAAGTCTCCAAACAAAAATTCTTGTCCCTATCATTATTCACTCATCTCTCGCCAGTAGAACTACTATGTAACATTAGATGTACGATGTACTTAAAAATAATCCTTTTCACATTTTTGATCTGCATATTACTAAATTTAACGTATTTCATTAGTAAATTAGTAAACAAAACATCCTGAAAATCTTTAATGTGAAACACACACTTTTACTCATTAAAACAACGTTAAATTATTGTTTTGATCGCTTTGTATGAGAATGATTTCATGAAATTTCCCCCTTTCAGCAAAATAAAATCCTAGATCCGCCACAGACATGACTCAAGCAAGAAGCATATATACTTGATTGGAATATTCTATAAGTGGGTGGGTATCAAGGGCGGTTAGAAGGTCTTGACCCCCCCCCCCCCCCAAATCGGAAATCTACTGGTAAAGGTTACCCCTTAGGGGACAATCTCGCAACAAAACCCATTTCTGACCACCACCCCCCTCCCCACATTACTACCCAGCCGGGACCGCTCCTGGTGGTAGACATACCTTGTTTAGCTATCGCGTGAGTCAAAAAAGCAGAAATGCGACAGCAATGCTACAACCAAATAAGGAATGGGATTGCGCCGTTATATCCTTTCCAAAAATATGTATCTCCACACTTTATTAATTCATGATAATTTATTAATTGGCGCCTGGCTTTTATTTGTGGATGGACACTCATTAAACTGGTAGTTCCACCTCTGTGTTTCAGCCATGTTATGGGGAACATGGTGCACCTACAAATTCAGGTAAGTTCAAAACCACCGACCATACTTTGAATTTAACAGTGCTTGATTAAGTATTTGGATAGAATAAATAATGAATTAATATTTTGCTTGCTAATCAAGCGATTCTTAAAGCTTGTGAGCGTTTTTTGAATTGAGACTGAGCCATTTCTAGGCCATGAAAACCAGGATACAGGATTTATAAAATATAAATATAAAGGCATGCATTTAAAAGTAAGGGTCATTAATTTGCATTTAAATATTCTATTAACAATTGAGATATTAGACTATTCAGTATCAATTTCAGAGTTATACGACAGCCTATTGTAAAAGTAAGCGGTAATTAAAAGGCATGATTGAATGCAACGAGATTAAGTTCTATGTTTCAATTTGATTATCACACATACTACCGAACTCTTTGGCATTATCAAATTCGAAAGTTTATGATAATAGTCCAGTAAAAATAAAAAACGTGAACTGAATCATATAGTTCCAGTTTCTTTGGAAATGTGTAGTACTGGTCCTAGTGAACAACGTGAAATATTCTCTTAACCACAGCTTATACAAATTAAAAGAGGATCTGGTGCTAAAATTGAATATATTGGAAACATTTCAAATATCAATAACACAAGATCTATGCACGGGAGAATCATATAATTGGTGTCATATTTCAGGGAACTTTATTTCATTAAATGAAAATTGCTGAGTAACCTTTCCGTGCAACCCAAAATTGGGTTGAGAAATCAGATCGAATATACTGTATTCTATACCTGTAGTGTCCTGGAGCAATACCTCCTAGAGAAAGTACCTTGAGGTTATAAGCTTTTCCCAAATGTTGTTCAAATATATCTCATGAATTTCATCGTTTATAATCACGGTTCAAGGCACTTGAAATTTTCAACTCATTTACTCATTTAATTTCTCTCAATTAATAACTATTTCAAACAGATTCATACTATTTCAAATGTTAATAGGCTATCTAGACCGTGAAGTGAAGAATATTAGAATGGCTGGTGGAACTCGGTTGAAAAAATGGTTGAGTGCTTATTAAAAATACAGGAAACGTTTAGACTTTAGCTTTAGGTATTTAATGTAATTATTAGTGACAAACTAACGGGATACCACTATAAAATCAACTCACATTAAGAACAAGTATAAGATAACTATTCTCGCATTCATGATACTCAGCGAATTTACTGAGTAAAATATTAGTAATAATTGTCACATAAAAAAGAGGTGTTATCTGCAGCTTGTGCAACAACCAAGTTGTTCACCTGATATGAAGTTAACGAAGAGGCTTGTAAAAAGAGAGGGACTGAGGAAGTTGAAGAAGAGAGACCCCTTGTGATTGCTGCAGCTCGTAGGTTCAACAATTTATTAGGAAAAAGTTCCAAGATAAGTCAACAATACCTATTAAGGATTAGAACGGGTTAAACTCGATATTGCTCATGAATATCATTCGGCTATTATAGGATGTCCCCGATAATTATTGGACTCATAATAAATTTACATTACAATAAAATAATATCAATGGTGGACCGGATACGAGTCGAAGCAGAATATTTTGAGTCACGAATGCCATTAGTGAGCAAATTCGATCACTGTTCATTGATAATGCTGTTATTAAAATGCGAGACTCGAAATGCTAGAGGTCACAGGATGGCACACATGAAATATACAGCTAGAATGATCAACAAAAATTAACCGTGGTCAAATATCCATTGGCTTTTAACTACGATTGAAACTTTTGAGAGCTTGAAGTGCAATGGTCTCTAAATGAAATTAAATGTATGCCATATAAAGAAAAATTCAATTTTTATGTTCGGCATGACTGGCTATGTGTTTAAAAGCTGATCAGAGAGATCAGTATTTCATAGTCCATTTTCAATAACTATGACCCATAAAATTAATGACCAAACTAAATATTAATCATCATTATCATTCAAATTTCACTTCTTGAATTTTGTTTACTGAGGAATACTACATAAATCATATCCTCTATTCAAACGGCTATAATTCCATTTAATTAGATTTACTCATCTAGCATCATTTTGCGGTTTTGGTAAGTGAGTTCTTAATGATCTACCAGCTCGAAGTCTCCCATTTGAAAGCTCATCGGGGAAAGATTGATGTGTTGTTTTAAAAAGTTTCTCTCTTATACATCTTGTAAAGCTCGTCCAAAGCTCACTCTGTCTCAATTATTTGGCTATATAGAAGCTTTACTTCATCAATATTTTTTCATCATAGTTTTCCATGAATTTCTTATACTCTCACTTTTAATCCGCACGTCGTGCGAATTTAAAATTGTAACGTTAAAAATTTATAAAATTCCATCAATTATTATCAATTTGTTAAAGAGCTTCAATACCTTCAGTATGCTAATAACATAGTTACATAACATAACAATTTATGTCACTCTCATAGATTGATTTCATTCCAACAAAAATGATAGTTGTTTCAATCATGAAATGAACAACTCAGATCTAACACACTCTAATCGATTTTTTCCATTGAGTCAACAAAAATGGAAGGTCAAGGTGTTAAACATCGAATGAACAACTCTCAACTCAAATAATAATCTCAATATTAGAAATTCAATACCAATGTTGGAAATATTACGTTATAATGGATGGCTTTCAGCTCTACTAATAGTTATTGCATTATTTTTTTTTTAGAAATTTGAGAATATGGTTCAAAATTCAATATGATTGACAATAAAATTCTTTTGCTTTAAATATTTTATACTTTTGTATTTCTTATTTTTTTTTTTTTGTAGATTACGTCTTGGAGACTCCAGTTAAGGAGTATAAGACAAGTCAGATCAACAATATTATACACTAGATACCATAATTACTTCAATTAGTTGAGGTGAGGCTTAATTTTGATGTGAAAGGAACTCTTGTACACTATAAAAAGCTTTATCAACTAAATATTTCTTCAATTGTTTTTTAAATATTTCGATATTTTCAAGACTCTTCAAAAACTGCGGTAGCTTGTTGTAGAATTTCCTACCAATAAAACTAGGTTTTTGTTTGAATAAGCTACTATTGTGACTCACCAAGTGATAATCTCCTCGGCTTCTTGTATTATAATCATGTACATCAAGATTTTGGTTATTATCATTCGTTTTTACATATAAAGTAGCTTCATACACATATAAGCAGGGTACAGTTAGGAGACCAAGTCTCTTGAACAACGGCCTACATGAATCTAATCTATTTACTCTTTCTATACACCTAACCGCTTTCTTTTGGATCTTAAACACCCTATCAAGATTTTGTTTTGATGAATTACCCCATACTAAGATAGCATACCTAATATGTGACAGTAAGAGCCCATGGTAAGCTGTAAAAAGTAACTTTTTGTCATTCAATCTAGCGAGCTGTCGCAGGACAAATACCCCAGATGAAATTTTACTACATATTTTCTCAATGTATGGAGTCCAGGTCAATCGTCTATCCAACGTAACTCCTAGAAATGCAATTTTTTCTTCCTGGTCTAAGTGATTATCATTTACAAACACGTTTATAGCCCTATCTTCATTTAAATTATGTTTGTTTTTGAATTAAAGGTATTGGCATTTTTTACTATTTATAGTTAATTTCAACTGATTTAAAAATTGGACAATGGACTGCACACCTATATGGGCACTTATTTCTAAATTATCTAGAATGGAATTGCTGAAAATGAGTGATGTATCATCAGCAAATAAGAGGGCTCTACCACTAATTAATTCTTTAGGTAAACGGTTGACATATAACAAAAAAAGCAATGGACCTAGTATTGAACCCTGAGGCACTCCAGCTTGCACCTCTAATTTATTAGATTTATTCTTTACTATACTATTACCAACTACTGTAGTTAGTTCTACACATTGTTTTCTCCCAATAAGATATGATTCAAACCATTTCAGTTCAACCCCATTTACACCTACATTTTGCAGTATTTCCAATAAAGTTCTATGATTAACACAATCAAATGCCTTTGACAGATCTAAGAAGATTGCAGTAGCTTTATCACCTGAATCTATTATATCTATTAGTTTTTCAACTAGAGAAACTATGGCTGTTTTTGTTGATCTCCCTTTCTGGAAGCCATGCTGTTCATCACAGATAAAGTTAGCTTCTTAAAGGTACAGAAGTAACCTATTTAGAACTACTCTTTCAAAAATTTTACTTATTACATTTAAAATACTAATGTGCCTATAGTTTTCTACCTTTTCTCTATCACCACTTTTGAAGATTGGCAAGATCTTCCCCTCTTTTAAGTTATCTGGAAAAACACCTTGTTCTAATGAATGATTGATCAGATGAATCAAAGGGTCTAACAATTGATCTTTACATTCTTTCAGAATTTTACTGGATACCCCATCCATTCCTACAGTTTTTTTTATTATTTAAACTATCAATGATATTTGACAACTCGTCTTGGCATACTGGGTGGAATTTTAATTCGTTCTGAATCCCCTCAGTATTCCTCATGTTTGCATCACTAATACCTGTATTAAGAGATTTTTGAAGATCCTTAGCAACCAGTTGATAATATCTGTTAAAGAAATTACAAATGTCTACACTATCATCAATATATTTGTTATTTTCGTTAATTATTCTGGGGACACTAGTATAAGCATCTACATGAGCTACTTGCCTATTTTTGTTTATTACATCCCACACTGCTGTGTTAAAGTACACACTATTATTCAAAATTTCAGCTGTTTTCTTACATTTCGCTCTTTTCACTTGTCTTGTATAATTTTTCTTTAGAGCTTTGTAATTATCTTCACTTAACATATTTCTAGATAGTTTGAATTCATCATATGCATCTTTAACCCTATTTCTTTCTGCAAGGATATCATCAGTTATCCACTCTTCAATCTTGTCTAATTTGTTCTTTACAGGGACTTTTTTAACTGGACAACTCATAGTAATATGAAACCTTAAAATATTAATGAAACTATCATATTTGTCATTTAAACTATTGCTATTGTAAACCCTACTCCAGTTTTCTTGTAGCAGATTCTGCTTCAAACAATCGATATTCCCCTGTTCACATTGTTGAATTTCTTTCATTACTCTACTCTTTTTAATTGATTTATGACCTTGCAACCCCACCTCTAAGATTTGATAGTCATGATCAGATAGTTCCGAGCCGCCTAATCTTGTTTTAGAGTAATCTATATTAGTAAGGATGTTATCAATTATTGTTTGTGATGTTCTTGTGACTCTGGTATATTCATGAACTTTTATTTCCAAGTTATTCATGTATATAATATCCCTTAAATCTTCTGTCATTTTATTCTGTGTTGCAAAGTCTGTATTGAAATCTCCCGCTACGATAACGTTTGTAAAACGAGTAGTAGTAATCTCTAAAAGCCTATTGAATAGTTCTCAAAAATTGTTCCATTCCCCATTTGGTGACCTGTAAATACCTAACACCGCTACTTCGAAATTATTGTCGATTTTTACTCTCAAACCAGTAACTTCTAAATCCATTTCCACAGCAAATTTCTCTACATATTCTAAATTAAATGTTTGCATATTCTTAGCATTTTTAGTGAAGATAGCTACTCCCCCACTTCGATGAGATGTCCTGCAATACGACGTTTTCAATGAATAGTTTGGAATATTAAGTTGTGACAATTCATCTTCTTTTAAACCATGCTCTGTGAAAATAGCTATATCAGGAGCCTCTTCTTTAAAAAATACTTCGATTCTATCTATTTTGTTACAAATGTATTGAATATTCTGATGGAACACAGTGAGTACCGGTACTTCCCTATCATCCCTTATTACTTTATCGTTGCTTTTGCATATTGAAGTAGATTTACTTAATCTCTTAGAATCTTGAGAGCCTATCAGATTGCTACAAGAGTTCCTTCCACTAATGCTATCCTGATTTTTTGATCGATTAACGTCTTTTAATACAATTAAAGATATGAATTTATCATCTGAAACTAGTTTCCCTTCCCGGTTTTGAGCCACTTTACTAAAAAAGGTTCGTTAGATGATTGTTTAGGAGAATTATTGACAGTAGATTGCAAACGACTTTCAATCAGCTCTGCCAGCCTATTACAAAATATTACTTTGCCAGATTGATTTAGATGTAGACCATGATTAGTGAAGTTTTGTTTTTTCAGCCTTTCATTTAGAAAACAAATCCCCAACTGCTTAGAATTCTTATTTTTTAGGCTGTTGATTGTATTATGAATTGATTTATTTGTTGACTTAATGGCTTCATTTAGCTCTGGCCTATCAAACCTATACGGAATTGTACTTATTATTACATTAGTTTTTTGGCTGAGTGGCACAATCTCTTTAATTTTTTCATTTATTTCAGGAAGATGTTTTAGATTAGGTTCATTTATATTGTTTGAGCCACCCAGTACTATTAGAAAATCGTTTTTTCCAAAATCTTTAGTTTGTTCCTGTGCTGACTCTACGATAGCGTTTATAGGGGCACTTGGTTTGAAAAAGCTCTGAACTTCATACTTATTTTTTAATCTTTTATTTAGTAGGTCACTATTGTTATGTTATTGTTATGAACTCACTAGTTTGCTCTAGAACGGCTTCCAAGACTGCTGTTGATGAGGTTAAAAATTGAGGTAATGGAGCTAAATGTGATTTCGATCACATTCCAGTGGCGGATTAATGAATTTTTATGGGAGGGGGCGACATACCCCAAAAATACCCGTTGGTCGGGGGGGGGGGGGGTATGGAATAAAATTTTTGGAAATTTAGTACACCATTCTAGCACTTAAAATGTAGTAGAAATATAATTTCTTCGTGTTTAAGAACAATCAAATTTCCCCTAGCTAGAGTAGTTTATTTCTGTATATTCATGTGGAATTAGGAATACAAATTTTTTTTATACAATACAATATGTCTTGAACAAAAATTGCTTTGCTAGCTTAATTTTTATCAAAATTTACAGAGAAATGAACAGAGTCTAAGCAATTTATTCGTGATCGTGATGATTTTTAGACCTATATATATATATTTGAATTAATCTCAACATTCTTTCATGTTTCATAATACCAGTACTACAATAAATACGTATTAGGTCAAAAACAAACAGAGATGTATATGCCCCTACCTATTCTATAAAAGATTAATCTTATTCAAACTAATTTCACTTGATATAAGATTTCCTTCATTCTCTGTCATTTGTTAATTCGTCATTGAATTAAAATTATGTCAACAGTTAAAGATAAAGTAAAGGTAATATAGAAAATAAGGCAAAATAAGTATTACAACATTTGTTAATTCCCGGCCGGCGGAGGCGGAGTGGTAAGACAAGTTGGAGGTATTCCGTCTGTGGCGGGACAATTAAAATTTAACCGTGTGCATGTCACAAGTGTTACCCTTTTTAATTTTTTAAAATGTGCAAGCCCTCGGGGGGGGCGGTCGCCCCCTCCCCCCCCCCCTTTAATCCGCCCTTGTCACATTCATCATGTTTCATCACATTTGGCAGCGTTATATTTCCATGGAAGGACATAATGGTTAATAGAAGGTGGTAGAACGAAAAAGAACAAATAGTAAATTGTAGAATGTAGTAGAACAGCGTAGAAAGTTTTATGAGTATGGTATTTAAATGCAGCTGGTGGCCGCATCAACTTCAGTCTTGTTTGTGTTTGGAGTGGCGTCGTGACAGCAAGCAGCTTAAGCTTAAGAGTACTGAGAGCGTGAGTGCATCGTGGCAGTTCAAGTAACAGTGACTACTATTTCGCTTGGTATAAGAAAACTGTGTATTCGTGATAAAAATTCATCTTTGTGAGTGTGATTACATATTATCTACAACTTGTGAGTTATAAAGGACTGTCTAAATAGTGAGTGCTGACAATACTGCTGAGAGTAAGGGGACTGTTATTATCCAATTATTGCAGTTTTCTTGTGCCTACATCGGAATAGTCCAATAACCAATTTTTTTTACTGTAATCAACATATTAACACATAAAAAAGCATACACACATGCATAGGCATGCATACAGCCAAGTAAAAGCCCAATAACCAAAGTTTTTTTAAACATAATGAAGCACATAAAGCAGTAGTGGGGTATAGACAGAGGCAGTGGCAGGGGGCAGGGAGCAGGAGGTAGAGGGCAGGTTAGGTTAGGTCAGGGTATGTCAGCTTAGGTGATGACATCATCGATGTGCCAGACTCCTTAAATTTTAACTACTCTTGTCAATCATTTTTGATAAATTGTTAGAGATAGGTCTGTAACTGATATAGATTTATTTTGGAAGAACTAATCATTCTTTAACGTAATAGGACGTTTTCATTGAATAATTTGTACATATTTGGTTTATTTCACATGTGATAAAATAATATTCGAAGTGTGTTATTGTGTAAATAAAGTTCCAGTACTATTCTTTCATTATGGCAGCATAATGTTTAGTGATAGAACCCGTAACATTGTATTACTTCAACTTAGCATTACTTCATATTACTTACATGAATCAACATCTTGTGAATAGCATTTGGGTAATCAAACTTTGGCAACATCAACGTGAAACGAACTTGGCAATTTCATTTGGCTACCGAATGCTTGTTATAGCCATAAGTATAATAGTATTAAAAATACTACAACAGCGTACAAAAGTCTTTCCACGAGATTGGAAAACGCCAACAAGGAGTATTGTCAACTAGATTTGATTAGAACCAGGACGATAAATAACTCGCGATAAGTCTGAAAAGGATTACCATCAAAACAAGAAAGTTTAAAAGAGACAGTTGGTAACAGAAACGGCAAAGTCCGGAGCACCAAGGTAGTGAGTAACAAAGAATGATGTACTGGACAAGATGACATGGCAGAAGCTTCGATGAGTTGATTTGGTATGATGCCAAATCGATATTAATCCGGTGCAAAGTCACAACTCTGTTGTTTCACTTGTCAATTCCAAAACTGGAAGTCTTGGATTAACAAGTTTCGCCATAAACGACAAGATAAAGCATATGGATTGCATGGAAAATGCTATTAACTGCATACAAACCAATAGTTGTGCAAAGGGCAAAAAGGGTTTTACAAAACCCTTTTCAGTTCCAAGTAGTCTCACCGTTTAAACTATTGTTAATCCCCAGTGCTGAAAATTCTTCATCTAGGTAGGCCTCTGTGGACCCGGCGGCAGGTAGTTTTTTTTTGGGACACCTTTTTTCAAGCTGACCTTATTGCAAGTTGGGCCCTTGGGGGAATATTAGATTCAATAGTTTATTCACGGTATGTGAGGCGAAGTACGAATGACTGTTGATTACAAATTAAAATGTACTTTGACGAAATATAATTGTCCAAACAATATTGAGCTTCAATATCATTGCTAATCGCAGTTTTAACATTTGTAATAGGCGCACTGAACTGAATTTTATCGTCAGCTGTAAGTTTTTTTTTAAGTAAAAAAAAAAACAAGTGTTATTTGAGCTGTATTTTGAAACTTTTACTCCTTGAGGAAAAACAATAAGTATTTCACATGAAAAAAATAATAATTCAGGGATTGGAAATAGATTGACAATATTGATAAATTATAGAAAATCTAGTTCAAGTCTTCAATCATAATAAATTCTCCTTCCAGTTTTTCAGAAATTAAACATAATAATTATGGGATTGGTTCTGCATTATCTTTGCTCTTTCTGCAATATATGAATAGTCCAGATACTGGGCCATAAAAATATGTTATGACTGACTTGAATTTTATTTCCGACGTCGACAGATAGATGATGCGCGAATATTATGGAGACATTATGACATCAATTTATCAAGATACCATTAATAAATTGGATAACTTCCTCACAACTAGAGCCAGAGACAGCAGACAAGAAAGATAGCCAACAAATTTTATTTGAGTCGCAAAAAGCAGTTCGTGCTCTTCTATTCTGTAAAAATTTTACAGATAAAAAGAAGCAGAAGTAAAGCCATCACGCTGGACGCGGACAAAAGCGTAATAAAATTACCCTAGCTTCAGTGGTTTACGGTCGTTACAAAGTCATTTCACTTTGAATTAAATAAGTAATTATTGGAAAAAGATTTAAGTCACTAGAAAAACTGGGGAGGCGAATAGACTATAGTGATGCTGAGGGAGTTAGAAGAAGAGAAATGATGAGAAGAGAAGATGGGAAATAGGAATCAAAACTGCTTTATTTTGTGTCAAGGTATGCTTCTTTCTTAATTATTTCCATTGTCGACAAAACAATACAATTGGATAAAGTAGACAGTAGAGAATATACGAAAGATAATATTGAAGAATATTTTTACGGGTTCTATCACTAAAATAAATACTTGAGATTAACACTGGAACTTTATTCACACAAATTACTTACAACAGACACTAATCAGTTATATCACACAAGAAAAACCAATAAGAAACAAATAGATCAATAACGTTCAGCTAATAATTAATTCACTGTACCCTGACCTTATTTTAAAGTTACAAATAAGGTAATGTCACTTGAAAGATTGAAAGCTGCTTAGGCAGAGGCCCTGTGGCTAAATTCTTGAGGCAGGACAAAATGAGGTAAATAATTAAAACAGGATTTTCATGAGTCACCAAAGAAAATTATAATGTTAAAATATATCGACAGATCAGGCTCTAAAATGGTTAGTAAGTTACAATGGTAAATTCTTAATAATTTTGAGTCTTTGAATAATTTCGGAGTTTCTATGAAACGTAACGAGGTAATTGGCTTTGCTGTTCGACGTTTTATCGTAGGAGGCCTTGATTAAATAAAAGTTGTAGGTATTACCTTATTTCGGAATTTAAATCGAATTCCAATTATTACGTATATTTCGATGATTCTTCCTCGATTAATTTCTTGGTATTACGGATAGTATCGGTTCATGTGGTATTAAGTTAAGTTTGCAGTTCCATTAAAAACCTGGTAAAAGAGTAATGGAACAAATACATGTATTAAAACAAAAATGATTCATTTAATCTGGAGGATTAACTAATAAAATACATTTTATAACAAGTGCTAAGGATTTAGCCTAGATTCTTGCTACGACATGCTGAAGGCAGGAAATTACAGTTTCAAGTACGAAAATTCAAGTAACAGAAAAAAGAAGAAAATCAAATTTGAGTTACAAAGAGGTGAAAAATTGAAATTTATAAGAAATAACAGCAAGAGAAATAAAATTTACAGAATTACTTTAAAAGTCGTAGGAAAAGATAACTTAAATACATATCAAACATTAAAGTTTCATAATAAAATTTAGTTTAGTTCTAAAGTGAGCTAATTTAGAAAGAAATTTTTAATGATTGAAGTTAAGATAATTAAGAAGAAATAAAAGACGACATAAATAAATAAAAGATATTCAAAATTTTAATTCTTGTTCCTAAGAAGCAAAAACTAGTTCCAGTTGGAGAACACATTACGAGATATAAGTTTTTACAAAATACAGATTACTCACCCATCTGGGTTAAAAAGGTGACTCAATCAAAATTATGGCATTGATATTAAAAAATCTTGGCTAATTTCAATTACATTTTTGAAATGCCCAAAGAAGTGGTAAATTTAAGAGAGTTAGATACCAAATAAAAGCTTCCATTTTCGTGGATTGGCAAAGAGGAATGAGAGCTGTTCAACGTCGCTCTATACGGTTTCAAGACAAAAATGAGGTATACCAACCTAACAATACATATTTACGTTTCTTATTTCAATCAGTTTGAAATAAAATAGTTACAAAGAAAATATTTCGTTTAATTTTGTTGATACTCTGCATTATATTATGTTAAAAAAATAAATAATAATATTATTATGTAGAATGACTATAAATTTTGATACATCACTGTGCAAAAACTAATTACTAACTGCCAATAGGCCGATCAATAATTTAACAAATAGCTGTCCAATAAACTGTTCAGTGACGTATACAGGAATGTCTAATAAACAGATAAAACTCAAGAATAAATAGACTGAACACTTACGAACAGTGCCTGTAACACAATATTTATAGCACTTGCACTGTAAACTGGCTGAACAAACTGTCACTATGCCGTTTATCACATTTAACGTTGTAAACAACTGAACTCCTACTCACCAGGACAACCGCTTTTATACGTTTTTGTAACATTCCAGGAAACTCTCGAAATCTCCATAGGCTTCTCGATGTTTCTATTTACAGACAACGTTGTCTCGAACATTCTAGATGACCATTTGAGAGTAAGGAATTTGATGAAAATTATGGTGAAGAGGCGGAGAATAAACAAAAATTGTCTGTTGTGAATATAACCGGAAGTACTGTTGTGAGAATGGACAGCGCCGAAATATGTTATTTTCTTCCTTGCGTTTCCTAACAATATAAAAAATAGACTTTTCCATTGTTGAAAAATAAATTAGTGTATTCTGGGTTCAGAGACACACTTCAAGCAGCACAAATTAGTTTGATGTTCTCCATAAAGAGTATCGTCAATGTGGTGGTCTAGCTACTAGTTAGTGGTCTTCCATTCATCATTCTCAGCTATTTTATTCTCTCTATTTCAATGTGAGCTACTGCATAAGTGACACAACCCCTTTTTCAGTAATGGAGTGAATTGGAGAATAAAATCTCTGACCTAACAATGAATTGAACCTAGAAACTCAATATTGAACAATATTTTTACAAGTTCTATCACTAAAATGATACTGGAAACACTTGAAATTAGCACTCGCACTTTATTTACAGAAATTATTCTCATAACACGCACTAATCACAATAAAGACCAATAAGAGAAATACAGCTCATTAACATTCAACTAATAATCGATTTCAGTATTTCTGTACAAAAATTAATTACTAACTATGGATGGGCTGATCGATAATTAAATAAACAATTGATCAATAAACTCTACAATGAAGTAAAATAAATGTTTAAAAACATTCAAACACTCAATAGATGGATCACACGCACTTGATATGCGTGTATATAGACACAATGTCTATATACTCTGTCACTCAACTGGAGCTGGATAATCTTTTTCCAGAGGGGTTTTAAATGTACTTTTAACTTGCTAGCGTCAGAATTGTAGACAATATACGGTATGAGTAGTGTTATCAATTCGTGCATTAAGCTCGGTGGTGCCCTACTATCAGCTGGGGGGAATTGTCTATTATCTGGAAACATTGTCTTATAAATACTGCCTCGGCTTTGGATACTCTTATTCAGACCATTCTCAGGTCTTTTGAGTTGAAAAAATCCACCTTGGTTTTGCTGTGTGACCTGACATATGCATTTGATAGTATTTCACACAGTATATTGCTAAAAAAGTTCGAAAGATATGTACTGGAGCCTGGTCCACTGAAAATGCTTGGCTCCCATTTGTCTGGCAGACAACAGCTGGTCAGTTGGAATGGTGAGGTTTCATCTCCTCTGGCTGTAGAGCATGGAGCGACTCAGGGCCCGGTCTGGGCCCTTTTTTTCATTGTATCAATAAATGACCTCCATTTTGAGTCGTCAGGCAAAGTCTCAATGTATGCTGATGACACTACATTGTTTCCTAGTAACTTTGATGCTGAAGTTGCTAAAGCTCAGGTCTGTGAGATACTGAAGGTGTCTGCTAGGTGGTTTGCTGATAATAAGTAACACTCAATAATGCAAAACTCAGGCTTTGACTTTCAGCTTGGCTAGGAATGTTGTTAACAATGATACATGTGTTAAACTTCTTGGAGTTGTGCTTGATCCTAAGCTGTGTTGGAGGGAACATATAAATGCTCTGTGCTCTAGGCTGAGTAGAGTAATTTTTCTGTTAAGGCAACTTAAAACTGAAATGCCCTATGAATTCATGAGGATGGCCTATCAGCCCTACCATGCTTTTTTCCAGTCCTATATTTTGTATGGTGTGAGACTATGGGGTCACTCAAGTGAAGTAGGCAGAGTTTTGATCCACAAAAATAGAGCACTTCATCCGTTGTGTAGTACCCATTATCTTGAGCACTGTAGGCCTCTCTTTTGGCAGTGCAAGATTATGATTGTGTTTAATGTTTATATATTTCAATGTTTGTTGGCCGCAAAGAAACAGGAGTTCGAGCTGACTAGAAATAGTGACATTCACACCCATGCTACCAGACATTGTACAGATCTGCATGTATTTGGGAACAGATTGCACAAGGTTTCCAACTGTTATCCTGCTTCAGGTGTGAGATTTTATAACCACCTACCTGTGAAAGTTAGGGCTTTGCCAAGTGGTCTGTTTGCTAAGACAGTGAGAAACTGGCTATTGGATTTCCCCCTATATAAAATTGAAGAATTCTTTGAGTTGAGCAACTGTGAGGGGTATATCACTATGCAATGTGGGAAATTATCATTTGTTGTTTGTGTGTCCTGTTTGTTTAACGCTTATGGTTTATATGCTTGTGACTTCTTGAGGTATTTTTAAATGTTTACAAATGCAACTTGATTTCTATGATATTAATTTTGACATGACCTATTACATTTATATGTTCAATGGTTAAAAATAATTTTGTATTTTGAACACCGCAATTTTTCAGAGCCGCCTAATTTGGTGGCGTGATACTACAGCGCTTATGACATTGCCAAGGATGAAGTGTAGACTAGTAATCCCCCCCATGACTTTTCGTTCCTGTCCCCTCCTAAAGCAAAATCCTGGGTGCGCCACCAATAGAGCCTTATTAATACGAGGAGAGTAACTGATTAAAACGGCCAAACCCATCTTCCTATGAGTCAACAACAACTAAGTCAAAGAAGCTGTGATATGACTGGTAGAGAAATTGATTTCGACATTTGTGTAAACTGTAAACAAACAAGTCATACCCACGTGTGAATTATGATAAACATCAGATTAGGAAGTACGGGAATACAAAATAGCCTGATGCAGCAGTCAATTAATATAATAACTGCATTGGCAGACGCCCAAGCTTGCTTTAACGGTAGTTTGTCGCCGGACTTCTC
Organism: Conomelus anceps; assembly: GCA_948455865.1. Classification (NCBI taxonomy): domain Eukaryota; kingdom Metazoa; phylum Arthropoda; class Insecta; order Hemiptera; family Delphacidae; genus Conomelus; species Conomelus anceps. The sequence continues at coordinate 30,084,611 of OX418223.1, forward strand.
CACGCAAGTATTGAAGGCATTATGCTAATCCGATAATTTTTCCAGTAGCGCAATAGGAACTGTTTCCACTAACAAGGAAATTACTCAATCTGACAAGTCTTAATCGGGACCAAAAATAAGTTATTAGAAATCACGTGTAATCGGCTTTGAAGGAAATCAATTTGCGAGCCCCCCTTACGTTACCTCACAGCTTCACCCCCCTCCCCTCATAACCCAATCACTCTTTTTCATCATCATTATCATTATCATCATCATCACCACCACCACCATCTTCTTCTTCTTCATCCGTTTTTTCTTCTTCTATCATCTTCTTCATCATCATCGTCGTCTTCTTCTACTTTCGTATTTTTTTCTTCTTCATATACTCCATCATCATCATCATCATCATCTTCTTCTTCTTCTTCTTCTTCTTCTTCTTCTTCTTCTTCTTCTTCTTAGGTCTTCTTTTTCTTCCGTCTTCATCTTCTTCTTCTTCTTCTTCTTCTTCTTCTTCTTCTTCTTCTTCTTCTTCTTCTTCTTCTTACGTCTTCTTATTCCGCGTCTTCTTCTTCTTCCGTCTTCTTCTTCTTCTTTCGTCTTCTTATTCTGCGTCTTCTTTTTCTTCCGTTTTCATCTTCTTCTTCTTCCGTCTTCATCGTCTTTTTCTTCTTCTTCCGTCTTCATTATCATCTTCTTCTTCTCCTTTTTCTTCTTCTGCGTCTTCTTCTTCTTTTCTCTTCTTATTCCGCGTCTGCATAGGTTGATAATAATTATTATACATCTGAAGTTCACTTATAAGGTAGTAGGTTAATACGAGGAGAATACAAAAAGCATTAATGAACGGGTTATTCAGATTCATCAAAATGTCTTATGAAAGCTATCACTATAAATAGATCATTCAGGTTAGCGGTTGATGCAAGAGAAAGCTGTAAGGTATATGGGAAAAGCAAAAAAATAAAAATAGGTTAGACTCATGCAGGACGCTGTTCAGGACACTTGGTCTTCCAAATGTACCTTGCTTGTATGTTTATAAAGTTAAATTATATACAAAAAAGAGTGATATAAGCTAAAATCTTAATGTACATGATCATCATACACAAAGCTGAGAAGATTATCAGTATTGATTAGTCACAATAGTAGTTCATTCAAACAAAAACCTAGTTATATAGGTAGGTAATTCTATAGGCTAAAATGTTAACGCAGTTTCTAAAGAGTCTTAAAAAAATATTGAAATGTTTAAAAACAATTGAGAAAATGTTTAGTTGTTTCTAAAGAGTCTTGAAAAAGTATTGGAGTGTTTAAAAAAAATTGAGGAAATGTTTAGTTGATAAAGCTTTCTAATGTACAAGAGTTTCTTTCAGATCAAAACTGAACCTCACCTCAACGAATTCAAATTGTTATAATTGTGGTAACTAAGATTGGTAATATTGTATGGTCCGACCTGACTTGTCCAATACTCTATAACCGGAGTCTTCAAGACGTGATCTTCAAAAAAAGCATGGTATCACGAACAAACATAATAAATCAGTCTGTAGTTTGGTGGACTGAAAGAGTCGAATTCAGTTATTTTATAATATCTGAGTTCTCGTTCTACATACAGGTAAGTGATTATTATATTAAACTCATTTTATCAGAGAATTCAGGAAAATTATGTTTTGAGTTCACCCTAATGTGGGAATAAAATTCCAGTGAAATTTTATAGCCGATTTCGCTATTTATTAAAAAAAGTTATTTGAATATTTACTGAACTCTTGTTGTTGTGATTATTTTCTCCTTTTCCCGAACACCTTAATATGGGTCACAGATGCTCCATGATACAAATATAAATTAACAGGTTACAAGTTTTTAGACCCAGAAATTGGTTTTATCGAATTGTTGGGGAAAGTTCCTATAAAAAAGGATTTCAGATTCCTTCGATAGTCGTTCGTATTAAAAAAAAAAGAGCAATAAAATGTTTTGAAAATTTGATGCAGTATTGGTTACTTAAAGCGATCTTTGATACTTGAATAAAATTGATTAAGGTGAGCACTAGAGCTTTCATGCAGAATGGGCTTTTGAGAGATGGTAATTGCTGGAGTTACCAGAAGTAAATTGAAAAGGAAATTGATTTCGTGTTTCGTGATTGGTTTGTTAGTGGCAATAGAAGCTATGGAATTTACACGAAAGCGTCTTTTATTAAACTACAACTTCAAATCTGATTAAAGTTAATTCTTGTTTTCCGTGATAGTCTAAAATTCGGAATTATCATTTTCCAGTAATAATATATGTTGATTATAAGAATATAATCAAACACATGGCAATGCCTGAACGCTTCCCTACATGTTTCATTCACTTAACTTTTGATGATAATAATTATTGTAATAAACGTAATCTTATCATTTTAAGAGATATAAAGCTGTCAGAATAACAAAGAGAGACAGATTCAGATTCAGATAGCTTTATTCGAGTAAAAGCACAATTTATATGAATACTGACTATTACCTTACAATGAATGACATCACCTAAATTCATGGAAGATAGATAAAAAAATAATAGATACAAGACGATACATTACTATTGCACTGCTTTGTAAGTTTGATTACTGACATTAAAAAGAATATTTGCAAAATAAATGAATTGTAATATCAAGGTAATGCATTTACACAAAAGGGCAGAGTTAGGGCAAAATAGCCCTATCTTACACTCAACCTAGAGAGAGAAAGAGAGAGTGAAAGAGAGAGAGGGTGGGAGAAAGAGAGTGTGTTTGTGAGTGTGTGTGTAATGAAAAATTTCAGATCCACCCCGGAAGCAAGAAATATAAGAAATAGAGTTGAAAAATCTCTCATTCGATCAGAAAACTATGTCAATTGCAGTTTTAAAATTACAGGAGTGTCAGTTTCACATAGTTCACGTAAGCAGAGAAAGAAAGACACGTTCTTTGCGGGTTGATGGGAGTTTCAAGCTTCGAATTCCTAACCGAAGGCTGAAGCGTGCTTGGGAGCTCGTTTGCTTCGTTCCAGGAAAGCAAGGAAGCAGGATCTGACGGTGAGAAAGACAGGAATAGTGGGAAGGCAATTAACGAGATAAGTCTTTGTGCAATTCCCCAATCACTGCAGCTGAAAAGAGAACACTGGGCACAAGCCAAATCCGATCATGCTTTTCAGTCGACTCCTACCTTCAAATTGAAAATTACATTTCAGGGCGTTCTTAGTTTCATTGCATTAGACAATCATCATGACCAGGCACATGTCGTTATGAACCGCAATGCCTAGAGGGAATCATACCATAACTGTCTACATTGTTTGAGAGTTTAATGGATGGCAGGGATTGGTAATACGTATGTTTTCAGCAAAAGCAGGGATGCCGATTTGCCGGAGATCAAAGCAGTAGCGGCTGGTGAGCTGTTGTAAGGGAGGCTCACCTAAGCCTATGAAGTTTGAAGCAATAACAAGAAGTTATAGTTATTATTAAGCTCATAATTATCAATAATTAATATGATAGAGTTCCAGTTGCCTACTTCCAAGTCGATTTATTTGCTTGTACATGGAATTCATTTTGATTCTCCTCTCCTATTGTTAAGCAAAATGAAAAATTGTTCACTCCCAATATAGCTATTATTATTTTTGAAAGAATTTTGATCCTGTGAAATATTATCAGTTGTTGTTTAGGGGCCCCAACCTTTTCAACTCTAACCTATGTTGAAATTGTAGTCAGTCGGCTGTCAAAAAAAGTATCCAAATAATTCATTTTAAGAAAAAAGTTAAATATAATCAACTAATCTATCACTTTTCTTGTCAAAAATCATGGAAAGCAATCCAATAATAACCTCCAATTAATTATTCAATTGGTGGTTAGGTCAGCTCACTGCTGTTTTGAAACAATTTATTATTCCGTATTGTGCAGTGTGCATGCCGTCCTATGCGTTGGACTCTACCAAACAGCTATCTATCTGGCTTCTCCTCAAATCCCTCCAATCACCTCAAACACCCATCCACCTAGCCAATACACATATCGGACTCTTCCAATCGGAGTCCGTGTCAGCGTTGCCAGGCTGTTTTCATTACATGAAAAGGCGCTAAAAGAGGGGCAAATAAAAGGCCAATATTCAAGCCACCTTTCATCTATTGTATGACACTTCCAAAGTTAACATTGTATTATAGAAATAATGCACTAATAGCAAATCTTTATTCAAAGGATTTAAACAATTAATGTTATTTTCTTCCTCATTTAAATTGTATTGAGAGGGCTCCGTACTCAAGGGCCAGCCGCCCTTATGAACATATTTCATCATTTTAAATAGAATGCTGTGGTATATTTTTAGTACCTACATGAAGAGTAAAAGTTAAGTACATCAGCCTACATCAGACTAAATGAGTTAGATTTTGCCTTTGAAAGTTCAGCTACTTCATTGAGATATTCATTCCAACATAAAAACAACTAGCCTACTCGAGTTTTATAGTACTGTTCCAAGTCACAAACGAAATAAATTTTGGAATTTTAACAAGCTTTTAGAGACAACTTTTGACAAAAAAAAGTCATAGAACATGTCTAAAATCGCTAAAAATGTGGGTTTGGATGGTTTATTTTCCCTATTTATATTATATTATATTCCCGGTGGTGACTGCTATTTTTGTACAGTAGCGTTCCATTCTGCTTCTGTATATTTGTCAGTTACTTCAAACTAACTTGCAAGTACTTTTTTTTTAATTCCGAGGAAGTAACCTCAAATATCCCATTTAAAACAATTATCAAGTATAGTATGTACCAAATCAAGAAAGGTGGGGGATCAAAAATATGATGGTGGGAAATAGTTTCAAATAGGCCTTTTTTATAACGTTTTTCAAGCAATAAAGGTCCTAATCTATCATTGACAATGATGCAAGAGCTGAATAAAATTGAATTTGAAACATAACGTGACCTCCTAGTGTTCATTGAATATGCTTAAACGATACGCTCAAATTCTATTGATTTAAATTAATTTAAAAAATGATTGAAAAATAATTTAAAAAAAATTGATTTAATTTAAATTAATTATTTTAATTTAAATTAATTATTTTAATTTAAATTAAAGTTTAGGGAAGTGATAGCCGCGAGCCGTAGCAGGTATCTGATCAATCAGATAGAGATAAGCTGCGTTCTCGTAGGACCTGTTTTTAACGGTGATCGATTAGATTGGCCAGCAAAAAAGACACTGTTCTCTGCTGGAAAATCACTTCCTGGTTGTTCGGAACCCACCTTAAACTGTAGGTCCAACTCATCAATCACCATCATCCAACTCATTACCCACGCACAGGTCTAAGACCTATGTGGGCTTCATCCTCAAAAAAAAATCGTAGATAACATACCTGGAAAGATATTGATGTTAATTACGATTATAAACTTGCCTTTACAACAGCACTTTTTTGTGAATAGTAGCGGACACGTTTCAGGGCCCGAGTCCCATCCTCGAGCAGACCATACATACTCTGTTCTAGCTCTGTGTAAGATACTCTGTATAGGAGCATGTATTCCCTATTCGTAGTGGATAGGACTCACTCCCTGAAACGCGTTTGATACCACTCACAAAAGTAAGTGCTGTTGTAAATGCAAGTTTATTGTAGTCATTAACATTGTTAGTATTAACAGCTCATGTAAGGATCAAAACCACTTAGGTATTTAACAATACATGTATTATTTTCCTTCTTACTAGGTATACCCCCTTGAATAGAACAATAACTATTGCTCTTTACTTTACAGGTCTTGGGGTTTTGAAGTCTAAACACGTGTCAGATAGTTTCAAGTGTAAAAATAAGTTTCAACTATTTGACAAGTCCTTATACCCCTTTGAGAGGAGGTCATTGGACGCTATCTATATCTATATTGGAATACCATCCAATTTTTAAGATTCTATCTATGTTTATTTATTAAGTTTGTAATAATGCAATTATTATTTGTACAAAACTAGCAGTAATTTTTTCAGTTTATACGTGCTTTAAAAGCCTAAAATGTGGTTTCTCGGCATTTGAAATTGAAAAAAAAAGTGGGGCACACCCCAGGATCCCTGCCCGTAGAGGGTATTTCATACCCCCACACTCATCGGTGCGCCCCCCTCAGAAAAATCCTGGATCCGACCCTGAAAATGGTTAGTTCTGCAATACAAGAAACAGTGTCAGATTATTTTTCCAATGAATACTTATCCGTTGAATGTGACAAGGATCGAAGCTGAAGCTAAAGACAAGAAGTAGTTCCTAAAGGTCAGTAAACAGGAAGCAAACCACCATAGCACCATGAGGATTAAAAGCACAAAGAGCTTTCTACTAATCCAGTTCGAAAATGTGTCATGTCATGAAAATCAAAGTCATACTGATCAAGTCCACCAAATTAAAAGTGATGTGATTGAATAACTTCCAACAGGCCATTGACCTTATCACTGCAGCCAGCTAGTTGGTGATGCACAATGCATCTCGATATTGCACTCAAGTCGTTACACTAAAAACTTTGTCACTCCAACAGACGTAGTGTAGAGCAACATTGGAATAACGTCCCAGTTGAATGACTATGGAGCTTAGAAGTGGATAGAGTGCCCAGGGTTCACTCAGAAGTAGGTGTAGGAAGCAAAATCTCCCAGGACTTGTTCAATCGGATATATGTTTACATTTACACGTACTTTCGAACTTCAGAAATGAGAGGGTCACATGCTCCCGAAGACGGACGAAATGTAGGCCACAGACGCGAGCAGTCAGCTTAGCGCTGTTTATTTATGTTCAATGTCCTAATGCCTTGCATTTGCCCAAGTTCTATAGCAATAAGGAAACTGTTACACTGAACGATCGTTATAATTTATATTCCCAGCAAATTTATGAAATACGTATGACTACTTCACATGGAAATTAACAAGATTTTTGTCGGTATAATAATTTCATATTAATGAATCGATGATAAATGAATACTGACCATTCTTGATCAAAAAATTCAACGAACGTTCGTTCAAACTAAAATACAAAGAACAAAGCACGCGAAACTTCATTATATAAAGTTGATTAATTTCTAACATGATTGGATATCAATATATTTTACATAATTAAATATATATAATTATAATATTGGGTTCAAATGTTGAGTATAAAAACTCGCACGAATCGTGAGATTCAACAAATAGATTAGAGACGTATTTATTGATAAATTCGGCAGAAGAGGCGTGTGGTCAGCCTGTAAGACGATGACGAGCTCATTATTGTATTCAATTAAAACTATCACTAATAACTATGATGAAATAAATACTAAGCTTAACCAGTTTATACTGTAATTACTTAATCAGCCCTGGCTAAAACCGGAAAATAATATGAATTATTACTCCCCGCTATTGAAATACTTAATTGAAGCCTCTTGAACATTCTCATAAACGAGTCTCTGTATATCAGAATCTTCAATATTTCTTAATAATTATATTGAGGGTTCAGAGTTTATTTTAAAACTGGATAACTGGAAAAGATTGTTTCAAATGAGAAGTCTGTGCTATCAACCTTCCAATTATTTAACAAAGTAAGAAAATATTTTGGCACAGTATCATTGTTTTCTTTAGTATTTCTACCCCAAAATTCCTAAAGGAATAGAAAAAGTGAGAGTATACTCTCACCATTTCTCCATTCTGAAAAATAATTATTAGAATTAACTTTTTAAGTGAATTCAACGACTTGCAGTCAAATTTTTATCAAGAATAAGTAGTATTTTACTTACTCTATAGGCCGAACGTTTTCGAGTTGTTTAAACCCATCTTCAAGGCATCCTAGATAGCGATGTTAGTTTGTCGGTTAGAAGAACTGTGGTTTTTGTATAATGTGGTCAAAACTTTTGTGTGATTTGAAATTTAACTGTTCATTGAGGAAGTTTTGTTTATTGTGTGAGGTGTGTTTGTAAATTTCAAATTGTTCCAAGGTATTGAGTCCGTGTCCTTTAAATTGTGTAGGTTGCTAGTGATGTCAGAAATGTGTGTCCAGTTTGAATGATATAGTTTGGTCTGTAAAAGTTGTTGAATTCACTGAGAAAGTTAATATTAACAACGCAGTTCGTCATGGAACAAGAAATCCAGGAATTATTAGAATTTGTGGTCTGAACAAAAAGTGTGAAAAACTCGTTTGATCCCTTGTATTTGTCAAAACCTGGTGAAGTTATGAATACAGACTTAACAACGAAGTATTAATGGCAAGAAAATATATTAAATTCTTGCTCGATCAGAACAATGATAAAGTAAGTAATGAAATTATTCTGCCGATAATTCAAACACACTTTACGATTTTCATGAGGCCAAATACTTTTCAGTTCTCCGAAACTTCCAATATTGATTGCATTGTAGAGTGGACAAATGGAGGGAACTGAATCAAGTAAGAAAATAAAGTGAAAGTGAAACCACACCAAGATAGGTTTTTGATTTGCTAGGACTGGGCTCTGTAGTCATAAAAATAAGACAATGGCGTCCGAGGTTCTCCCCGACTAAGACCTCAAGCATTTCCTTTATATCAAAACTCTTCCTCAAACTCCGGCTGCATTCGATTGGCGACTTTTATTCATGATGAATTTAAAAATTCTTCAGGGTGGTTGTGAACCGATTTTCCCATTGTCCAGCAAGAATTATTAATATTTTTTTACAACAGTTGTCAAAAAATCACAATAAAAATGATTGAAAATATGAAACTTTCAGGTACCGGTATTTGATAGTTCATCAGAAAATGAATTTCATTTTGAAAGCTTCCTCTAACAACATACTTAAAGCACGTTTCCCAGTAAAACCTTGATAACCAAAGTATAAGCACATCACTGTATAATTTCGGCTTTCTTCTTCTTTTCGATTCGGCCAACTCGAGACCATTCATAACAATCTTATTTTGGGTTTTCTTTGTCCTTAGTTTCCACTTCACTTCTTTCCAGTATTTCTCCATTCTGAATATAACTGCTTCCCATCTTACTGCAGAAAATACCAGCCGTTGACTCCTCACTCTGAAAACCATTAAACCACTCTCATGGCCATCCTATACTTTTCCCTGTAAAAATGTGCAACTCCAAAATTGCTGCTTCCTGCATGTCTTTTGTTGCTCTATCCATCCATTTTTTCATTCATTTTTCTTTTTCTCAACCACTTTGGTGAGTCTGCTTTCACCTATTCAGTTTTTAATAGTTATTATAATCTAATTTGTGTTCTTGTTACCTTTATTAGACAAAGTCGAAAGAATTTACATGAAACCTTCTTGTTAACGATCTTAAATCCTGAAATTCCGTAATGAATCTGTTTAATGTGCCAGTGTACCAGTAGCTCAATAATAGAGCAGTGTTGTGAAAATCTACAAGATGAAGCCATACATAGTTGCCTTTGCTTATATGAATAATATTAGCCTTTAAAATGCTCCTAGAAATAAATTCTCCAGAAATCTCTTCCACAGATACCCAATTATAAAGGCTGTTCGTGTGCCTAATGGAAATGACATGAGCTTAAGTGAATCGTTAAAGTTAATAAATGGGTGATGTTCTCCCACTTCTGGTGTAATAGGAACAGGAATGCATATTACATCTAGATGCAGATGCAAACCAGCAACAACTTCCAAATCATTCTCAACCAGAAGAAATGCTCCAGAATGAACATTTAGAAAAAGTAATGGGGGTCGAATTTATGGTGATAACATTATTTACAGTCATATTTCTTTCAGCAGCTGACACCGAATACAAGGTGAGAAAAGAATTTGTGTACATCTCTATCTGGTGAATCCACAGAGGGAGAGAGAGCAACCAACTTCAGTTAATAAATCTTAGCTCCCAATCCAAATCCTGCAAGTTAGCTCGCTCCATGTGTTATCTGGATAAAATATCTGCTAGCCTGACGGCACACCTCAAGTCACGAACTGCAATAATTGGATATTTACGTTTTTGGAAAGCATGATCACATCGATATTGACACCACTCAAGACCTATCTGTCTTCCAGTGACAGCATTCATGCGATTCCCATGCTAACTAGTCGTGAATCAACTAGACTTATCAGATATTATTATTGATATCGTTGAGTAAATTTGTTCCCCTTAGCTATGATATCACTTGATTTCATAATGAATAATAAGGCAAAATTGTCACAACCACATTTATTAAAACTTTGAGAAACTAGTTTTGGTTGTTACACCATTATCAATCTCAATCAAACAAAATCACTTGATTTCTATAGTTCCGTTACAAATCTGCCTAGTTATACAGTAGCAATCAGAATTCAACTCGATGTCATCAACAGAGTTCTTTCAGGATTACTGAATGAACTTGAATTAGTTACTGAATTCATCATCACTCGATCAGATGATGTACATTGAATATGAATATATATAGAATGGAAATAAATATTGAATAAATATGGATATTAAAGATGAATGATTATATTGATTTGGAAGTGCATCAAAAACTTTAAAACATTTATATAAATGAGCGACACTGAAAATAGAAACTTTTAAAAAGCTATTGTAGTTCATAAGTTTAGCAGTGTAAAAATCAACATGGACACTCATATGCAAATCATATTAATCTTTCAATTGGAAGTATTATGAAATTTTATCAATACATAAAATTAGTTCTGGTTACATAAATATAAATCACATATCTACAGTTGCTCAAAATCACAAAACAGTTGATTTACATCATAGCAGCAAAATCCGTTGGCATCAATGTTACATTCAGTTATCATAGAAATTACTTTGTTGACAGCAGTACTTTTGCTTGGGAGGGGCGGCTCTTATAGCCTATGACTAGGTATGACGTTATAATAAGACTCATATTACTAATTAATTTGATAAAATTGTATGTGTTTTATTGATATAGCACTGATCTCTTGCATATCACTAGTAATATTCTTGTCAAAGTTCTACTTCATTCAAATTGAATAACTTTCAAATGGTTTTCAACTGTGATTCCGGAAATAATAGTTTGTGCTTGGAAAATGAATTGGGTTCAAAAAGTTTCGCTACTCACAAATGCTCACTGAACGATCGACAATATTAGATAATTTTATAACATAGATGTCCTTTGAAAAAAATTGTTGTTGCCAAAATGAGCACATTTCTGACTAGAGCTTGGGTGTTGTTGCTGCAGTTGTCGAGCTCTTCAAAGTCACTTATTTTCTGAATGGATGATTTAAAGTCAGAAACATGTTCATGAACTTTTATTCCATAGATTTCTTTGTGCTGCACTTGGTTGGATAAAAAATCACAGTTGAGCATTTCCTTATGAAAAAATCTAACCGAAATATTAAATCATTGTCATTCAAAAGATTCAAAGATTTAAGGGGACCCAACTTTTTCAATTCTAATGTACGTTCAAACATCAGGCCGCAAGTCTACAGACTTCAGGTCTAGAGAATTCATTTTTAGAATGAAATTCAATATAATCTATTGAGAAAAACTATGAAAACAAACTTCAATAATAACCTTGAAAGAATTATTCAATTAGCGCGAATATCACAAGTCAGCTCACTGATTTGTAACAATCCATACTGTGCATGTGGCATGCCTTCCTATGCGCTGGATGCTTTTCCTCAAATCCTTCAAATCTCTCCAATTCCCTCAATTGCCCACCCTCTTTCTAGAACACAGATCGGACTCTTCCAACCAGAGTCCCTGTCAGTGTTGCCAGGTTGTTTTCAGTGGTGAATGAAAGGGCGCCAAATATGAGAGGCAGAAAAAAGTTGCAAAAGGCCCCAATATTCAAACCCTTTCTCATGTTTTTTATACTACACTTCATTGTAAACATTTCTCTAAATAAGGAATTTAAAAAACTTCAATAATTATTTTTATTTCTTCTTTTATCTTAAATTTTATTAGGAGGGTTCCGTCCAAGAGTTCTCAAGGGCCAGCCGCTACTGGTTCACAGCCATCTGTGATTTTTGATTTTGCATTTGTTTGTTAGTTCTTGAACTTCTTGGACTGATGTGTCATATTATGTCATGATATGCATACCACTCAAATCACATATATATCGAAGTATGAATAATATTTCGATATTCTCAACAAAAGTTACAAGAATGTGAAAAAGAATGATAGAGAATTGGAAAATTTATGGGGTTTGACACAGGAACAGGAAGAAGAGACGGATTAACAAAAACGTGAATGATGGAAATAGTTTGCAAGAAGAGTTCACATGCATTAATTCGGGAATGCTGACATTATTATTTGCAAATTTGTTGAATCGTCAAAGTTTACGCCCTCTGAATGTCTCATAACTTCTCCAAACTTTGTTTCAAGTTTGATGGAGCAGTTGTTCCGGATACAAGCAATTCGTTCCGTTCCAAATAATCGAGACTCACATTTGTCTATGATGATCCAGATCATTTGGGGACAAAAACCGACTACAAATTTACATTTTCTGACAGATCAAGCAGGAAAGACAGCCAGCATGAGCCAGCGATTGATACTCTTATGATATTTCCTTCTATCACAGTACTTGCAAAATGAGTCTCTTGTGGTAGCTGTTTGTTGAGTTCCAAACCTAAGGTCCAGAACCCACATGTAATCGTTTAGTTGCATCAGTTGCGTATCGCGCAAATACTGTACACAAGCAAATACTGTACACAAGCAAGTACTATTACAATGCTAAATTTATTATAGCAGCTCCCAGATATTTCTCATGAAACTGGATATGTGTAAAATTAGATACAGAGCATAGCAACTAGTTGGATTGTAAGCACTTTAAAGCGGTCTGATCTCCTAGTTTACCTAACAGACAAGATACCTCATAGACCTCATTTCCTTTCCAATACCATTATCGATACTCTGACATAATAGTACAACCTAGCTGATATTTTCATCTATCTTATCTACCATCTCTCAAGCAGGTCTACACCCACAGATATTCTCCATGCTTTGTCAATGATATACTTTCAAAATAAGGCCTACTTCTCGTGTCTTTGTGATCATGTACTATTCAAAGATGTACGCCATTAATAATCGTTTCTAGAGCAATGAGGTCACATATCTGATATTAAAATCTTCACGATATTTTCTGCTTTGAATAGAAATCAACTAGATGTGCAGGATAGGACTGTCAGTTCCCCTATAGAGAGCGGACAGGTATTATCGTCATAATTGAATAATAATCAATCCACTCGAGTTTTAAAAGATATTTTTTATTATTGCGATAACTATTTTTTCTCTCTCTCTCTGACAGTTTGAAGCAGTGAGGCCAGGAGCAACGCTAATATAATAATATAACTTATTAAAGATTCTTATATTATATAATACTGTCATCGATTTTGTGAAAGAAAGACAGTAATATGGGCGGACATATTCCTCGGTTCTTCTTTGGGATTGTTCAATATGGAAATTAACGCAAGCTTTCTAAGCGAACGACTTTCTTTGAAGTTTTGGCCCGCCCTTCTATCAAATCCATTCCAGAGCTGTCAATACCTTTTGAGCTATCATCAATATTTTTGTTCTGCAGTTGAAATGTTAAAGGGAACGCTTGTCGAATAATCCCTTCAGAGGAACGACTACACCTTTCACATGAAAATTAAGCCTCACCTCAACTAATTTAAGTAATTATGGTATCTAGTGTATAATATTGTTGATCTGACTTGTCTTATACTCCTTAACTGGAGTCTCCAAGACGTAATCTACAAAAAAAAAAAAAAAAAAAAAAAAAAACTAATGGATGAAGTTCGTTTTGAAACCATTCAAAAAGTCCATTATCAAGTGAGATGGTACTACCCAAATAAAATCATTATACATATTATATAATTATCATCTTTCTTCCTATTTCCTCCATTTAAAATTTTTCTGTTAGTATTATTCTGCATCAAATTTCTATTATTATTATTATTGATCTCTTGTACGACTGTACTACTTGCATCCTTTTCTCTGTTATTCGCACAAGTAGACCTTCAAGGAGTTGTGCACCCTTCCTCCTATGCACTAGACCAGGGATCTCCAAATTTTCCAGCCTTGAGACCAAAATTATTCATTTATTTATTTACAAGTTGATGATTTCCACTGGGTCTGATGAGACCTGTGTTGTTACAAACAAAATTAAATAATACAATACTAGATTACAGAATATAATATATACATGCAAGAGTAACTATATAAAATTATTACTCCATTTCCTAGGACCCCAGAACAGTTATAATTTTTCTACTGTTATTAGTTGCGTAGCTGGATGTTCAGTCTATTGTGGGGGGGGGGGGGGGTTGAGTTATTTACCATAGTTGGAGAGTAGACTCCTCTAGGTACTACGAATGGTGAATAAAAGGTAAAGTGGGAAGAGTACTCAAACAATTCATGAAGATAATTATAATATAGGATATAATGAATTAAGGGGGCTGCTCCCCGAAGCTTTAAATAATAATCCTTCTAAAATAACATTTTGAGCGACATGAATTTATTCATCTATTTCAACAGTTCAGCCCACAATTCAGTTGACAACAATTCAGCGAACAATTCAGTCGAAATAAGTTTTATCTGGCTCTTGCATCGTTATTCAAAACAAGATCTGGACTCTCATTGTTTTACTAAAAACATTAGGAGCAGGTTTACTTGAAGCTATTATCACTGAGCTATTTTCGATTCCCCACTTCAACTTATTGAGGTACCGCGAATTATTGTACTTGGAAACGCGAAAAGGGGGAGTTCGGGAGTATTCCCCCGGAAACTTTTGATAAAATAATCCCTCTAAAAGCACATTTTTAGTAAATCCAGACATTTTTCTTTCCTTTCTCCAAAAATGTTATTTTAAGGCTTATTCAAATTTCAAATTTTTTTTTGTCTTTGGGGGATCTGTCCCCATAGTCACGTCACTATCATCTACAATTTCTGGAAAAATCGCTGAGTATGCATCCTGAGAAATATTGCTCAATTTGATAGTAGAATTATGCATTGATACTATACCGTGACACTTGATGATATCTACTGAGCAATATTAAAAATATTAAATAGTAAAATACTATTTAGGAAGGAGCCTTAGCTGATGCGGGCCGGATTGATCATACAGGCAGGATGGATGTGGCCCGCGGGCCGTAGTTTGGAGACCCCTGCACAGCTGCACTAGACGAACGACGAAGATCACCTCTCGCAAAATCATGGGTTCTAAAGAATGTGAAGAAATAACAGCTAGCGTATGTGATCGACATTCCTGGTCCTGGCTCTTCAGTGACTGCAAACGAGTTCTGTGTTGTTTTTTCCTTCTGTCCGTGACCCTCAAACTTATA
This sequence comes from Conomelus anceps, assembly GCA_948455865.1. Taxonomy (NCBI): domain Eukaryota; kingdom Metazoa; phylum Arthropoda; class Insecta; order Hemiptera; family Delphacidae; genus Conomelus; species Conomelus anceps. The sequence continues at coordinate 30,099,769 of OX418223.1, forward strand.
AGCTAATAATGGTAACTCAATCGACACTAAATTGCCTGCCGGTTCAATACACAATTACCGTTTTAAAGGTGGCAAAAACTGCCAGACAACCTCATTAGCTAACGTTATACCAGTTAACTTACCTGATAAAATCCTCTCACTACAATTCTCTTTATCTCCCACTAATAAAAATTTCTGTTTGAATCAAATCAAATATCAATTTCTTCACTAAAAAAATTACAACTGGTCATACATAGAAAGAAATATCATGAATCCCCCTACAAGACTACACACAGTAAAAATAAATTTTAAGAATTTGGCCACATTTGAGAGTTTGAAAATATGTTTACTTTTTAAGAAATTAGTCACCTTGACTATACATGTTTGATTTGTTAAGAGCCAAAGTGAATATATCACATTATTTGGAAAATATTAATATGAAAATGATGTCAACATTTTTCATGTCAATTCTGTATGATATTTTTTGAATGGGCCTATGGTTGCAGTGAAATAGCATAAGAACTCAGTAGTTTATAATTTATTATGATCACCTTTAATCTATCATGTTCCTAGATTTAATAATGCCTACGGTGGAAGATCCCTCCTTTATATATTTCCTTCCTTATTCCACAAATTTCCTATGAACATACGGGATTATTCAAAGATGGTTATTATGATTTACATAATCAATGACAACAATATTACATAATTCCAGATCGATATAAAAGTTGAATCTTAATATTTGAAACATAAACATAGCCTATTTAAAATTTCTTTATACAGTTTGTGCTGGTTAAATTTTCCTTATATCACTGACGCTCTCTTGCTTACGTTTCAACGTTCTTGAGAAGTTCACGTTTCTTGAGTAGTGATGAGAATCATTCGGATTTTCTTAGAGATGGTAAGCAACCTGGTAATAATGATAGCCAGCCATAGCCGTGCAGCGGAATTGTTAGTCGGATTGGAAAGGGGAAACCTGAAGATTGTGAAAATGATATTCTATTTCCACGGTACATCTCAAGGCAAATCCATGTCGGAGAACGGTCACAGAAAATCCGGAAAATGGAACAAACAATGCAAGAAATGTTAACCCTATTATCATCAACGTTTTTATGTTGTAAAGTTGACCAAATCACTATGACAGAGTCTCGAAAATGACGCTGAATGCTAGACCAAGTAATTTCCTTTTTCCCTAAAAAGGGGAAATGTTTTCCTCAACAAAGAAGCAATAAAATAAAAGGTTGCTGGAAGTTATGAGCTATATCCTTTTGTTTTCTTTCCAGTGTCTTCAGTTTGCACTGGACCCACTCTTCCTAGCGCCCAATCTAGCATGGTCAGAGTCGATGAGGACGTTAAAAGTAGTCGGCAGATTGATGAAATAATGTATTAACGTTGTAAAAACTTATAGCTTTTTTCAAGTGGTCTCCAAGGACGTCTGGTGATTGACTTCTGTCTAGAAAAGATATCAATTTGTTGGGAGGAGGAAATAGATTAAATTTCTTTCTGATTTTGTAAGCTCTGTTAAATCAAATTAATTTTCAAAAGAAAGGAGGTCTAAAAGAACTAGAATAAGAGAGCATTCAATATGACAAATTTGGAAACTTATTAGTAATCAAATCCAAAGGAAATTATCCGAATTTGTAACTTGTGAAAAGCTAATTTCATCTTTAAAGTCGTTATAATTAAACAAAGAATTAAGAATTGAAAATATTGAGAATTTGCTTATACAAAGACCCAGAGACAAATCATGTCAAGAGAGAAGTCACTTGGAACTCCATGATACATTATTTATGATTAATTACAATGTAAATGGACTATAATTTCTCATTTGATATTTTATTTTATTGTATTCATTTATTTTATGATATTTTCCATTTTATTCAATTAAAAATTTAATGGACACTTGAATTGTCCACGATTTGTTTTTCATGAATCATTGTAGGCTATTTGTATCTTGTATTCTTGTAAGAATTAAATTTTCCAGTTATTATTGGCCTGATCACAAAATTACAACGGTATTTGAGATTTTAAACTAACCATACTCAGCCTAGATTAATATTCACATACTTATATCCGCTTCTCAGCTATTTTGTAATGATATTGTTATGATGAAATAATTTCTTAGGTTTACTGCTGTATTGTTGATATTTTTGCCTCTAACTAATATTGATTACATTTCATTCTGTTATGTTGACTCCAGGCTAGATAATCCTAGTTGTTGATTTAGAAAGAAGAAAAAACTATTATAATACATACAAACCGATTTGGATAGTCTTGGAATTATCATTTGAGATGAAAAATTTCAACATCAAAGCTAATCTGTGTGTAAAATAAACGCGTCAAGAATGTGTCTGGGATGTACCAAAAACGTTCACTAATGATAGGTAACAGCTTAGAGATGTTCCAAAAAAACTGATGGATATTTTATTCGATTGAACATGGATACTCTTGGAGCTCATATAAATAGTGAATGGATATACGACTATTGCTTCAGATTAGAACTGAGATAGACTAGATAACACACCAAAAACTGACATTTTATGACACGTTTATTATGGACTAGAATTTTATTCGTTCTCTCCGAGCAAGATTTCTAATCTTTACCATCCAAATACCTGTTCCAGGGTCACGATGAGTTCTAATATAGAGGAGGATGTGAGGCATATGGTCAGTTGAAAAAGAAATAAAAATGAGAGAGAGTGAGATAGTAAGAGATAAGCCTGATTGTTCATCTGACGTGTGTAACTTCGCGGGTGTTCCCTGAAAACAGATTCAAAACTAAAGGTTATGCATGGTAGGTATTTGTTAGATGGAAATTAGACTGTAGTAAAGCAGACAGTAAATGTGGACTAGGATGAATTGGAATAGTACGAACACATTTTATGGAATCTTAATTCCATAAGAAATTTCAATTTCTCTACAACCTTTTAAATTTATTGCTGTTGAGCCAATCTGATAGAATCAAGATGACATTAATGTGATATTGAAGATCCATCTTTTTTCACTAATACATAATAAAACCTTAAAAAAATTTTTAAGTGAAAATTGTGACTCACGTTATGGCGTGACCGCTGTTTCATTCTGTTGTGTACACTGTGAGTGTACTGTGGGTCGTCTGACGAGGCTCTTAACAACCTTTTGAAACGGCCATTACGCCATAGCGTGAGTCACAATTTCCACTTAAAAATATTTTTTAAAGTTTTATGACAATAAATTATACTTACGATGATAAAAAATCTTATTATAAAATGTTCTCACTCCCAGAATTATTCACATCAAAAATGTTTAATAGTTTTAGAGAAATGTTACTATTATTAATCTTTAGTGCATCAAGGATTTTTGGAAGATGTCCTAGCCCTCACACTACTGAGGGATAAAGAAAACTTTTCAAGCTAAACAATTAGAAATACCGGAAGTAAGATAATGTAATTTTGGTTATATAACAAACGACTATTCAAATAATATATAACACTTTTTCCAAGTGTATCGGATTTTTTAAATATTCATATTTTCTCCAAAGGTGAGCTTTGAATACGGCCCCTCCTAACCTCTGTCATCATCATCATCATCTATCACGGACTAGGCTTCTGGGGCCTGTTCCGGTGTCCACCTCTTTCTCGGTCTTCCTAACCTCTGTTATATGGGATAATCTTTCCTTTAGAAAAAATCACCATCTCTACCATTACATTAGACCATTGTCAATAGCCTATATCAATTTAAAGGAAATAAAAAAAATTTCATGAACTTGAACAGGTCAGCAGCAGTAACGGCTTGATAACGGCAGTAGCTGTCAAAATAGAAACCAGATTTTTAAAGGTGTTTTTACTCAAATGGAATGTGAGAAATGTTGTCAATTGTCAGTTTTATTGGAGATGAACATGCTGGTTTTCAGAATAACACATCATGGCATCCATTGAAGAAGGAATCTCTCTTCAAACCGACACATTTTTTCAATTGAACTCTTCAAATACAAATGCGCCGCCTCCAGTAATAAAAGTCCATTTAAGTGATGAATTACAAGCTGAATGACAACTACAGTAAAACCCGTGTAAGGCGGAACTCCACTGGACTGAAAAAAATTTCCGTTTTGGCAGTTTTCCGGGTTTTCCGGATCATATTAAAAGCATGTGATATGTAAAAAAATTACTGTAATTTAATTTTGTCTCATGAAAAAGCTGTAAAATTAATTATTATTTATTATAACTATTGTGACGTTGAAGATCCATCTTGTTTCCACTAATATAATAAAAATAAAAAACGCTCAAGTGTTTTTTAAGTTTTTATTATACCTACTGTATTAAAAAATTTTCCTTCACTGACCAATTTCATTTTCCTTCACTAACCTATTTCATTTTCATCCACATATTCAAAGACAAATTTTTTGTTTTTAGGTTTGCCATTTCAAAATTAAAGAACACTACCAACTAACAATTACAGCAATTAAACACATTTTTTTTAAATAAATAAACATTAAACACTGATGAAACAATCACGCATTACTTTAAATGACAGAACTCGGAATGAATCGGAAAGAACGAACCGTACGAAAGACTTGCTTAAACTGATGTACAAACAGTTCCAGTTCAAAATTAAAACGCCAGGGATGTTATGACTAATGTGATGGATGCTATGACATCAAAACACCGTGTGTACAGACTTTCAGTTCCCCTTAAAATAAATGTTTGGTTACTTATCGCTCCGATTCTTGGAAACAATTAGCCAATTAGTACGTACGCGGGCGAGAGAAGCATATAACATCGAGTAGGACACTGTGCCTTATTTATATTGCAATAACCTTCTAAGACCTTCTAATAACCTTCTAGTGTATACCTAATGTATCGTAGTGTACTTGATACGTTAAAAAACATCCTGCTGTTTTTAAAACAAATATTGAACTCTATATTTACTTTATACAGAAAATAATCCGGAATACAGTGCTAAATTGACGTTGCAAAAGCAAACAGCCTCTGTAAATCTTTATCAAATTTCCGTTTTGCACAGTTTTAATTATTGCAAGGGACTTTTTAAGCATTCCGTTTCCGCGTTAGAAAGGTTCCGGCTTAGAAAGGTCTTTTTATAATTAACTATATACAAAATTCCTAGGGACCGGATGAAACATTCCGTTTCAGCAGGTTTCCGTCTTACAATAGGTCCGTCTTAGACAGGGTTTACTGTATAAACTTAATTTCTTCTTAAATTCCGAAAATAAATATGGTTTCTATATCAACTAATTGTACGCCGCATGAGTATTGTTGAGCAAAAAATTTTAAAATGTTTTACTTATAAAGTTTCATTTCTTACATGATTTTGTGAATTTTCTACATGCATTGTATTTCTAGTTGAAAGCACAAACCATTTGTATAATTTGTAACACGTAAAAATCAATTTAAAAACAAGATTTTTTGTACTGAGAGTTTCCATTAATGTAGAGTACAAAGATTGGTGCGAAATGATTAGTTATACTTAACTCAAACTGAAAATCAGCCTTAAGGGCGGGTGTCCACGGACGACTATCGCATGTGGTATGTGGGTACTACTGACCGGCCACAAATCGCGCTCACTGGTGTCCACGATGTGGTATGTGGCGGCTACTGCTCTGCTATTATAAGATATATTATAAGATTTGTAAGATGAGGTGGCAGTATTCCTTATAAAACAACCTCTCAATAACAAATACCTCCCAACAGCGACTTTTTTCTGAGAATAATCCACTTCGTTATACAGAGGTTCAACTGTACTTTGTCCAATCGTGATAAGTAAGTTATTGTTGAAAGTTGCATAAAATATGCTAACTTTGTTTTCTCTTGGCATCTTTTCGAAAAATAACAAGTTTTTGTAAAATTTGGCAGTAAATAATTGAAACGGCCACCACTTTGGAACAATTTAAGATTTTTAAGAGAATTTTGTATGAAAATTTGTTTTTTATAACAAAAATATTTATGCAAAATTTCAACGTTGTATCTCAAACAGTTATTGAGTTATGAATTTTTTTCGTAAACAATAAAATACAGACAAACAGAAAACCAAGCATCGTAGATCCATGTTTTGTAAAAATCATCCTAAAAGGAACAATTTATAATAAAATGTTCCAGAGAGTTCCAGGACACTTTGCATATTTTATAATATGATTAGGCCTTTCAAATGATAGAAAAAAATTTTTTTACTCTACTGTTTTTGTTTCATTAATAATTTAACTTGTATTTATATTTCACCACAAAGGCCTACTATCATTATTTCATTTTGCTTAGAAATAAGTAATTTTACAACAATGTTTTACATAAATTTCTCCACCTTCTCTCCACTTTTTAGTGACTCATATCCCGGGACCATGATAGTGCACAGATCTTCCCATGCTTGATATTTAGAATGTTTATTAGAATATTCCGGTGAATAAAAATTCCAAAGCGCCGGCCTAAATTCAATTTTATAATGAAACGTTCTGTGTCAAATTCAATCATATTTATAACATCAAATATAATATAAACGCACAAACATTGGGACAGAACGCAGAAAAAATCGTCCAGATGACAAGGGAAACAGGCTGCGACTACCACAAAAGCTAGGGGACAGTGGTATGCACGGCGAGTCGGTACCACTAGCGCACCTCATAAAAAACCGACGACAAAACGCGTGGTCCGTGGACACCGATAGACGCGACTGCCATTGTTTCAAATGTACTGACCGGAGTTCTGGTTCCGGACCGACCATTTCAAGAATTGTGGTGACTACGCACTTCTGCGATTGTCGTCCGTGGTCACCCGGCCTAAATCTGAAATTTATGAATACTTGAAATTCAATTTAAATTTTCTGGAATAGAACATTCTGCTTGAATAATCGCAAATTAATCTTGACATTTAACATTTTAGAATTTCAATGGAATTCACTAAATTGTTCATTTTATGAACCTTATATCAAACTGTAAGCAAGCACTTCAATAATTATTATTTTAGTAAGAGATTGATGTCACAAGCTGTGATTAAATTGATAATGTAAAGTTTGACTGCAGTGGAAATATGGCATCCGTGAGGAAGGACTACAACAGTTCAAGATAGCGCTTCATTCGACAGATAAATTGATCATGTTCAGCTAATAAGAATTTGCAATATTACTGTAAAAAAATCAATCACTAACTGTTAAAAGGCCGATCTACTATTTCATAATAATTGTTCAAAAATTCAAGGAGAAGCGTCTAATACATAAAAGTTGAAACACTACAAGAACTTACGAGTCACTGTATAAACTGTTTAGTAAGCCTGGATAATAATTTGTCACAATATACTGCGATTACCACTTAACACGTTGAACGTTCATATTAGCACAGTTTGTATTAGCGCTCACTGATAATCCGGTTTGTATGAGCGGAAACTAGAACTGTCACTTTATCAAGTTATCACGTTCGAATCACAACTGAGAGTTTCTCCTATTTATACATTTTTTCATAATCTAGAAAGAACTAGATATCTCTCCATTTTTCTATAAATTTCAAAAGTAAACAAATAGAATATTCTACATTCATCCAGGCTATTTTAATTGCCATGATAAGAACATTCTAGAGGTGTTCCGATAAACCGCAAGGTGAGGGGATGACAGGAGTAAGAGCAAATAGAATAACACGCTGCTTAATAGTAACCGGAAATCAATATTGACACAGGCAGATAATTATACTTCCTTCTCCTTTGCCTTGTCCACAACACTATTTTCAGTAATCCAAATTGGGTTGAGACTTCCTTCTCTTTTACTCTTTCTATTATTCTCTCTCTTTTTCTCATTTTCCTATAGTGGTAGCCGATTTAAATACCACCACATTAGCCACAAATTGAAACACAGGAAAACGCGACAATTACTATTCAAGCTTAACGATTCTCGTAAAGGGGACTCAAGAATGTAGTAAATTTCATTCACAGGCAGTCCTCGTAAAATCTTCAAGTTGATTCCTCATTAGTCTTCCATTGACTTCCGTTCGTCTGCAACTTCTTGACATCGGCGCTTGGAGGACCAGATAAGAGGAAAATTTAGGATCTAATTTGAGAATATATGAGATTGCATTTGCTCTCAGCGGTCAGTGAGATCGCTGGCTCGACCTCATCTGGACACTTGGTCTGTAGCTCCGTAGTTTTGATGATCTTTAGAGGCTCCAGGTTGGCCTCTAATGAAATTCAAATCAGAATGCTGCGTCAAAGAAACCTCGTGACTGTTCACTCCTCTTCTGAACCGACAAAGACATTTCCAGTTCTGCTTTGCAGTTCGTCACTCCATTCTGAACACCATTTTCACCTTTTCATCAGCCACTTGGTTCTTGCTTCAGCAATCGTTCAAAGTCACCCTCACCCACTCGCTTCAACTCTCTCACCCCGTACCTTCTTACTCATTCTCTCTCAATAACTCTCTCACTTTTTATCTCTCACTCTCTCTTTGTCTTTCTTTCTTTCTCCTTCTATCGACTATGTGTAATAATCCTTCTAACTCTCTCTTCGAGTGCACGATAAAATGCAAATTGAATGGACAGAAGATGTCATTCAATCGATTCATTTGCTGGTCGATCGAGTTGGCATCCACAAGTTTTATTTCGACGTGACCTGTCTTTGGATTTATAAAGCAGCGTCATTCGTCACTCTCTCACCAAATAGGAAAAGCTTGCCCCGCTCAAATTAATCATGTATGTTGAATTCGTGATTTTCATGGGTAAACAATGAATATTCATAAAATGAACAGTTCTTTACTTCATCTGTTATCATTGTGAAAATTTCAATTCCTTATTCATATTTTTTTATTTGTTCAGAGCAGTAGTAGACAAGATTAGGACTGCCAGGTTGGTTGCCAGTGTCTGGAATCAAACTATACCTCAAAAGATGAATATCCTTATTTTCACTCATTTGGTATCAAACTTGAGGTAATAAAACTCAAGAGAAATGTTGGGCAGTTTGTCACATAAACCGTTTTGTCTAATATTAGTATGACACAGTCCTACGGTCTAGTATGGAAACCGTTAAGACAAATAATGATGAGTCATAGACCAACCATCAAGGACCCAGGACTTATCCTTATTTTATGGTGAAGTCAACACTAAAACATCAATTTCATATTGATAAAAATTCGAAAACGTAATTGGAGAAGCTTCAAATACGATTGAAAAATGGCTATAAATCGCTTGAAAAAGGAATTGTTATTGAACAATTTCAATTTTAAATTCATTCAAATTAGAATTTAAACTGTCTCATATAATGGAGAAATATACATTTTTTCTTATTCCATTTACAAAAATGTAATATTCTTTCAGCACAGAATGTGCAATGCCATAGAATCTTTAAAAACAAGAACGATAGTCAATTTATACTAACATGGAACACAATGGGTTGTTCATCAGGGAAATAGAATATAAATTGCAATTTTGACAGACATCGAAAAAGTTTACCAGATAATAAAAAACGGGAATTTCATTCTAAATTTTTTTAAGCAATAACGAGACTTTCGGATAGAATCTCGTCGAGTTGACAACAGAGTATTTTCGAGCTGTTCTAAAGTATTTACTCTTCATGCAAAGATGGCTCTCACTGATACATAGATATGTTATGGTAACATCTCAAAGATTCACTTGAGAATCTGTAGTCAAAATAATGCAAAGGTATGTGTGTGACGAAGATATTCCTTATGCAAATGGAAGAAATAGAGAAAGGCACATCACAGTGTTGTAAAGGGATAAGGTCACAATCAAGAAAAATACTTTGGCTTACCTAGGCTACGTAGGCCTACAATAACAGGTATCGGAGAGCAGAGAGACTGAGTGTATCTAGATAAGCTGTATGCTGATATTATTTATTGAATAGGCCTTGTGCCATTATCGCCGTTCGCCAGTTCCATTATATGGTAATAATGCCGTTAATATGCTATAACAAAATCTATGTGGTTTGATGGGACTTCGTGTTTGAAATGTACATGCAACTCAACACGATGCCCTACACTCTTTTAACTACAGAATGGTCGATATACATAATCAATATTAGGATTTATTTTAGCTAATCTGTTTCATTAAAAAAGTTAAAGCTTTAATGAAGCTTGAAGTGTGAAACACGAATTGGAACTATTGAATAGTGTTTACGAATAATGCGTAAACTCAATAATATACTGTGAGTTTAGTGTTACAAGCCTATTAAACTTTGATTTAACACAGATTATTGGATTTTACACTCGGACACAGACTATTATTCGATCAGAATTTATAAAAACATTATCTAGTATTGTGCCATATTTATTTATCCATATTATATCCCTAGTATGTACCGATATTCTTGTGTTCTTCCACCTCAATAATTTGTCTTTTCATAAATAAATGAAGATAAAAGACTCTTATTTTATACTATAGAATAAAGGCTGCATGACAATTGAAATCATAGAGTCAAATTCTATTAATGATTTTGATTCTCTTGTCAAAATTTTGTAACTGGAGCAGTATAAATCTAGTAAGTCTTAAATAAATGAATACTGAATTATTAAATTCCACTTCAATTCCATAATATTGTAAAGATGCACAAATAAATTCCTTTATAATACATTTCTACATAAATTTCATTCGATACACATATATTTAATATAGCTTCGTATACCTCAAACCGTATGTCTAAAGTTGGAGTTCACTGAACCAAGCTATGTAGACTTAACTTGATTCATACTTGAGTTATAACTTTTCTCGATAACTGAGATCTTGATAATGATGAGTGATGAAAAATACTTTAGAGTATTTTTATTCGTTTCATTCATCGTAGTGATAGAAAACACCATCGTACAAATATTGAATTAGATTAAATACCTATGGATGAGAAACAAGTTAGTTTTTCCAAGTGAAAATTTCCAGTAAGATGAAATTGTTCTAAATATCTAATCAACAAAGATTTGGATTCTGTAGTCAACATTTTCTGAAGCTTGTTTAAGCTTTCAAAACCTGATATATCTTCACATTCCAATGTAATTAAGTCTTAATGAATAAATAAATAAACAAGGAAAATGTGGAAGAATATTATTTGATTATAATACAAAATATTTATGGTCTTCAATCAATAGGTATTCTTACACAACTCATTCTCCAATAGATTCTGAATGACTTCCTAGGTGAAAATAAGTTATTCATCTCCTCATACATACAAAAATGCATGAAATTACATACAAATTTACATGAAAATTATAATAAAAATTACATGAGTAGCTCATAGGCTACTCTCACTGAACCATCTTCTTAATCAATGTTAAATCGTCTTCCTTACACTGTATATTCATTTTTTTAAATCTAGATCTTAAAATCTCATAAAACATTACTCTTGAAAATGTCATGCAGGTTGTCAATTTTTTTCAATATCTCTGTAATAAATTAGTAACAGCTCTTTTAACCAGGACAAAGTCCTCTACTTTCTCAGAGTCATCACGAACAGCAGGAATTTCAAGTCATTCTGACACCAATGAGCAGGTTCAGAGAGACTTTAGCGTTTTTATATTATGACGGCAATGTTCAAGCTAACGGGTATAATCAGTTGGAAAAGATTAATTAACAGTCAAGAGACGTTGGTTCCTCTGATGCATTATTCCTGTCTTTTTCTACCTCGTCATATATAAAATATTCGCGCTGGTGAATTTTTAACTGTTTATCCGAAAGCTTTAAATGCTTGACTTTTCCTATTGCTTATATGTATGAAATTTCTCTACTTAGTAAAGTCAAATTGATTCAGTAACAAGGTCATACCTAAGCCCGATAAGTTATAATTATTACAATATTAATAATAAAAATCTCTGAATACCAATAACGATATAATGAAATTAAAAAAAAATACTATTATCTTTGGAGATCAAAACAGGGATTTTTCTAGTGTTGTTTTAATAAGTCAAAAAAACTACCATAAATATTATTATTTTTGGAACCATAAACCGATTTCATGAATAAATAGCAATATTGAAGGAATAGGCTTCATCAAAAGACTGAACTATGAAGAGTGTTTTCATGAAGTCAATAACCAGGATTGAATGTTGTTCATCTAAATGTCAGGTATGATGACATTTGAGGTTTAGCTCCAGCTAGAATGTCATTCCTTGTGTTTTGAAGAATCTTGTGATTTGATAAGCCAAGAAAATTGGGTCAATGTGTTTATAAAATTCGCCTACCACTTTCAGGACAAATAAGAATTTCTTCTCTTATTCAGTGTTAAACCTTTGCAGGTGAATGGTTTTAAAATCATCGATCACTGAATCAAATTATTCAAATCAGTAACTTCTTGATATTGGTATGAAAAATTATTGGAAAAGACATAGAGACCTCCAGTAGATCAGCAGACACCCCAGTCATTTCTAATTTCTTTCAAGAAGGGTGTTTCGGGGGTACTTCCCCGAGAAGTTTTTGAAAAATAACCCCTCTCAAGTCACATTTTAAAGCGATTCTAGACATAAAATCAACCATTTTAACACTGCAACCCACGTTATTTATATCAAAATAAGTTTAATATAGCTCTTGTGCCATTGCCAATAGGTGATCCCCTGACCCGGACCGTCATTGTTTTAGTAAAAAAATTGAAGCAGGCTTTCTTCAAACTATTTGCACTGCCATTTTTGATTTCAACTTTTCTTGATTCGGGTACCGAATAGAACTGCACTTAAAAATTTCTTATGAAAGGGGGTTGGGGGTGCTCCCCTAAAAATTTATAAGACATAATCTTTCGTGAACCACATTTTCAACGATTTCTGACTTCTTTGAATTTTCTGTCAAAAATTGCATCTTATAGCTTGTCAAACTTCCAATTTTATTTTGTCTCAGTAGGGATCTGTTCCTCTTATCCCCCCTCCCCGCTTCTAATAATTTCCACTAGACAAGAGCGCAGTTCCTTTTATGAGAATCTTCATAATGGTTTTATGTGATAAATTATTCATTTATCCATTTTTCTAAGAAACTTTACAAGTGGAAGCTTAATCTTTGGCTCAGGTATGGCGAAAAATATCTCTTATTGAAAGAAAAAGGAAGGATAATTTTCCTTTGGGCTCCGAAGTATTTAATTGCAATGTCTTGTTATTTTTACTATAGACCCAACGATAGTTCTGTTCATTAGAAAAAAATAATTTATTCATTGAACCCAGTTGTATTCTTTTTAATTAATTTCAAACCTCATAACTCGCACAAGTCAAATAATAAATTCTCGACAAAGTCCTTCCACCATAGTTATTGACTTCATTAATCGAGTCAATTGAATCGAAATTTAAATATAGATGACCTAGAAAATATTTGATAGTACTGAAGTACAGTAACCAAACAAGTTTTTGATCATTAAAGTTTAAAATTTACTTTTCGACATTCTTATTGGTAGCGGTTAGCCGGGCCTGATCGTGTTTGGATAGCGGCGACTATTCATATTAACATAGGCTAGCAATTAAGTGTGCACCATGCGAAGGGAGAAAAGCGAGCATTTTCGTATTGAATTGCTGGTTATTGACATGATTGGTGCCCACCCGCACCTAACATAAACTCTAAATCAGCAACAGTTGTCAGAATGCGCAGACCGGATGCGCAGAATACAATTGCTTTTGATCTAAGTTATTGGACGCTAATGCATCGAAGCAGTTGAATTAAACGAGGGGTTTGAATTGAAACGCTGGTCATTTGGAATCCAATTAGTGGTAACAACTTTATGATCCAATAACTTTGGGCTCAAGTTTTAGCACGCTCGGATGAAAGTCGCAGAGCCGGTCGGTTGTCCAAGTCCGGTCTCTGGATATTTTTCTTTTCTTGTTTCACTGTCTTTGCATTCTGCCACCCTTTTTTATTGTTGATACTCTTACATGCAACTACCCAGTCTAGTGTCAGATGAGAAAATAACGTAATACTAATCCTCATCTAATACTAAAGACTTACAGACTTGGTAATAAACTGTCAAAGTATTAGAATCAAGTTTAATGGAGAAATTACGATAATATTAATCCTATTTTACTGGAGCAAAAATGTGGTCAGCTTCTTATAGTGTATTACGCTGTTTTTTCTGTGTAGAAATAGAAGTATCGGGGCAAGTTAGCCCGCTTTTTTTCTATTTTTTTCTCATAGAGATTCTACTTTATGTTTTTGACCAAAAATGCTAGAACTTTCATAAGAATTTTAATTTTTTTTAAAAGTCTGAGAAATTTAGTAAAATAAATAAATGATCAATTTATTTGTTCACAGCATAGCTATACAAGTAAGAAATTTAGTAAAGATATTTATAAAATAAAAAATTCATAAATGATTGAATATCATGTTGGCCAATCTACCCTCGGGCTATGTTGGCTCGGCGGGAGAGGTACGTTAGCTCGCGAGATAAATTGATAATAATATCATCTTGAATCTGAGAAATCAGAGTAAAAACAAATATTCACTCAAAAAAATTATTTTTTAAACTTTATTAGTTTTGTAACTTGGGTCTCCAGCACTCATGTTTACAATTTAAATTAGATACACTGCATTCCTTTTGTTATACAGTTCATGAGCGATGAACTGTATAATTATGTGATTCATGCAACCATTGTATTATGACTGTCTATAAGTCACAAGAGAGGTGTAGGCTCTTGTTCTAGACATCTTAAGAGGGGCTTAAAAAGGCTTAGTCCAATCGTTGCATTAATTATTTAAAATGCGACCATCAATAACTTACTTTTAATTTTACTAAGCAATTAATTAAATAACGAAGAAGCATAGCTTAGAATGCTTGCTTGTCAAAAATCGTTTGTGTGTTTGAAATAAAATTGAATCTGAACTGATTCCATAATTTTTTTCAACTGATGGGACTACTATTCAATTCAATTTTAATTCAAATCTCTTTATTCATGTAATATACTTTGTACATTGAATAGTGGCACACTAATACAGTGAACAATCACTACAAGTAATAATTATATAGATAAAATAAATATAAAGCCTAAATTAAATCGAATGTTCAATTACATAAAATAAACTTAATAAAACTAAATTGATATAAAATCCTCAGATGGATAAACAGTTTAAAAATATGCAAACCAGAGATTATTCATAAAACTCCTAAACACTATAGAGAGCTTTTTCTGTTAGGAAATCTTTCAATCTGTTCTTAAACTTAACATAGTTTGCCTCTCCTTGAATTTCGGGCGGCAAACAATTGTGACATTTGGCCCCAATGTAGGACGGCTTTTTCTTATAAAATTCTAGTTTATGTTTGTCCAAGAACAGTTTATCCCTGTTTCTTGTCTGATATTTATGATAGTGTCCTAGTTTTGGAATATTGTCTAGGTTTTGTTTAACGCACAAAATAGTTTCAAATACATAAAGACTATATACGGTCATTATTTTTAAAGAGGAAAAATGTTCTTTCACAGTTTCATTATAGTTTAATCGTAATATTATTCTTATAGCTTGCTTTTGAATTTTTAAAATTGAGTCCATATTTTTGTTGGTGGTCGCTCCATATAGACAAATTCCAAAATAAATAATTGAATGAATATATGCGAAGTAAATAGTTTTTAGGGTTTCTGGATTACAAAAAAAGACATCCTTCTAAGAGCATACACACCACTCGATATTCTTGACAACACCTTTGCAACATGATCTGTCCAATTTAAGTGCTGGTCGATGGCTAAACTACATAATATTTATTTTGACGCTACTTTGAAGAAATCCTGTTGATCTAGATACTGTGCTTGAAAGTTACTCCTATTGTATAACATATTCATTATACAATGGGCTTGATCAGACATGAATAAAGTGAACAATTATGACATGAAATTCTAACCTCTAATAAGTATAATTTAGTCATAGATAAATACCATTCATGACAGAAAAAGCCTTTGTCATATGTTCAAATTACCCTCTCTATTACTCTCTAAATAAATCAGAGAAATGTACGTAATAATTTGAGAAATAAAATAATTATTTCGTAAATTATACAAGTTATTAACAATGATCATAGATCAACCATTCAATGATTGGTCTATGCTATAATGAAGTATAAAATTAAAAATAATATTACCGAGTTCACAAATAGACCAATGCAGGATTGCAAACATGCCTAGTTTTCACTGGTTCAATCTGCCCCAAAGGCATGTCTTGGATAAATTATCATCAGTAAAAGATCAATGAAGGAATTTAGTTGAGTATAAATACTATGGGAATAATACTATATACTATGGGAATAAACTATAGCCTTTAAATTTATATTTCTCACCAGTTGCATTGCAAGGTATAAAAAGTGATTTACAACACTTTAAACGAAAAAATGCAAATCTACTGGGCTGGCTGCTACACGAAAGCAAGAAAACAACATTAATGTGCTGACAAAGCTTCTTCTATTGCCTCTGTAGAAGAAGGAGAGAGTGTGGTCAACCTGCTAATCTAGTACACAGATGGGACATCCTGCCCCTGGATTCTTACTTTTTGAATAAATATGGAAACTCTGAACCACGCTACTTTAAAAGAGTTATGCTAAGCAACTTTTTCTTTCTATCACTATCACTACGTTCAGGAATAATATAGTATAGTTTCAGCTGAGGTCAAAGAGAAGGAGATGGTTAGTGATGGTAGTAGCGTGCTAGTTTACACTATACTAGCATGATTGAAGATTGAGAAGAAGGAAAAATCTTATAGATTCGCAAAGTTTCTAGAATCAACTTTGTAATAGTGTTCAGGGAAGGTAAATTTTTCACGGTATTAGTCATAAGTGATTACTATTGAACTGACTTGTCTTATACTGCATGCCCTAGTAAGCTTTAGTTTAACATGATATTGTGGAGTCTATCAGAAATCTTTTTATCACCTTAAACCGATTCTTCAAAATTATCATCATTATCAAAATATTATTATTAAAAAAGACCATATCACTGATTTAAAAGTAGCCTCTTTAGTATCTTGTAAGAATCTCAGGAGAAACATTGACTACAAAATCTTGAAATTATCTATTCAAAATTGGTTTCAATAGTATTTTGTAAGATCAGGAGAGCCATGACTATGAAATCATTTGAAAGAGATTAATTTTTCTATTATTACGACTACTATGTAGATGATTTTTGTTACCTGCAGGCATGACGACCTCCCTTCCGAACCTGTTGACAGTCTCGGAGAGCAGGACACCAGAAGCAGTGTGCAAACCATGGGTGAGCAACTGAACAAAGAAGGCAGTGAGCAGCACCACCCATCCCCATCCACCTTCCGGGTAGTAGTGTTGCTTGAGCGTCAGTAGCTGACGCAGTTCGGTGGTGCCACCAGGATCCCTGTGGTACTGGTGGTGGTGATGATGGTTGGCACCACTGCCGTTGACACCCTGTGGTGTATCGCTGAAGCTGCCCCCCACTCCTGAGTCGCCAGTGTAGAGATGCGGCAGCGACCGACTTCGAAACAGACCGGGCACCGCCACTCCAACGCCGCTGATTGGAGGACCAAACATCACAATTAATATCAACCACTTATTGATAAAGTAAATCAGCTGCTGTTGAATGTACTTGAAGATGCAAACTATTGGAGAGTACTGTAATTAAACAGAATCGAAGCTATTGAAGAGTGATTTGGGAAGTGTTTGGTACAAAAGTGTAGCGAGGTCAAGGGAGGTTCCAAGGAGAGGGTCATGACCCCTCAACTCTACTGGGAAGGAGTTGGCAGGAGAAGTGTTCTGTCAAAAATATTCATCAAAATTTCAGTTGCGACCCCCAAATTTCCCAACTGGGATCGCCCTTGAGCAAGGTGCCCTTGTCCCCCCCCCCCCCACCATCAAGAGAAGTATTAAATTTTGCGCTTGAAAATTCGAGTGGTCTTCTTTAGGATAATCCTTAGATCGCATAATAGATGACAAATAGCTATCTGAATAGTCCTAGACTTCAGAGGTTTTTTAGCTGAGCGTATCTGCCAGTTTATTGCTCTGAATGGTCTTTTGTTTGAATTCTAATATTTGATTTTGTTGTAAATATTAATACCGTTAGACAAGTGTTTGAAGTCGCCAAATAATTCCAATTTCAATATCATATCTGATTATCCTATTAGATAATTAATATAAAACCAACCAGTCTTGCTATTGTATTTTGCAATATAAAACAAAATTAAAATTGGAATCTTATCAATACTTGAACTGTTAGCAATTTTTTATGTTTCAGTCAATGAAATAATAGATAATAATGTGCTAGCATCACTAGTAGTCGTTGGAGGACAAGGCTTTTTGTATTGTCTTTAAGCTCAGAAATGTCATCTGGAAATTAATAATTGTCATTATGGTTCTAAAAATATGTCTGCAGCTTCAGCATCAATTAGGCAACCTATTTCACTTTTAAGTGCAGTCGAGAGTCAACCATCTCACTCTTTCTTTCTGATAACGTAGCTCCAACTATAACTCAACTCATAAAAAGCATGATAAAGAGCTTCCAACATCTGCCTTATTCGAGTGTTTCTTATGTATATGCATCCACTATCTGTCTTCGAATGATATTGCCCACTCAACGCACGCAGCCATCCAAAATTTCAAACTTATGGACATTTTATTGCCGAAATAAAAATCTTTAAAAAAGAACAGATAATACCCATCAAACGAGAGAGACGAGCAGGAATAATATTAAAACAGGATATGATTTCAAATACAAACGGATGGTTGACGCTGTTGAAGCACTTGTTCTTGAGTCGTAAATTGCAATTTTATTGCAGTTGTACAAGATAAATTATAAATTCCCGTCCTGAAATTTACCAGTCGCCATGAGGGATTCATTTTACGAGCTCACTCATCTTTCAGAAGTCAAATTTCGTTATTAAACACTCTGCGTAAAAATAAATATCTGATATGCACATGTGCAGCTGGTTGATCTCATTCAAATTTGAATTTTATTTAAGACTTAGTGAATTGGAGCTGGAGGCTGAAAAACAAGTGGTTTGGCGCCATATCAGTGATTTGGAGGTCTCAATTAGTACCATTGTGCATTGCTACAGAATTTTCATGTCAAATTGTTGAAGTGGCAATAATTCAAGAAATCATGGATGTGTGGCAAACCATAAACACGGAGATAGTTTCACCCTCATTAGACTGCATTATGCAAAAAAAATGTTTAATAAAACCATATGCCTATGACGTATTTTATGGGTTAAAGATGCATAATAACCAAGGAAACAACGTTTGGATGACTGGAAACATCTTCATTTTCAAATACAGTATAAGTTTTAACTGAAAAAACGAAAAACTTATAGAAAATTCAAAAAAATTTCAGGGCATTTTCCGCAAATTACTACATATATGCTCATAAAAATTTCAGAGATAAAATACAGTTCTTATTACTGAGTTCTACATTCGAATCCTAGTTTTATATTATATCATTCACCCCTTAAAAATGATTGAAAAACAATCGAATTGTTCCCAATATTTATTATGATCATGAAAAAATATTCGAAAGGATAATAATGATATTTAAACTTATGGAAAACTCCAAAAAAAACTTACAGCATAATTATATTGATTTTATTATTTTTTTTGTAGATTACGTCTTGGAGACTCCAGTTGGAGTCTTGGAGTAAGACAAGTCAGATCAACAATTATACACTAGATATCATAATTACTAGAAATCAATTAGTTGAGGTTAGGCTTAATTTTGATGTGAAAGTAACTCTTGTAAACTATAAAAAGCTTTATCAACTAAATATTTTTTCAATTGTTTTTTAAATATTTCTATAATAGTGTAACTGGGCTATTCATTTTTCCACGACATTCACCACAGAGGCAAACCCAATAGGAAGTTAACAGAGAAGTAAGTATGATTTATTTCCATTTGAATAGCCACCTAAGTAGCAATTCTTTCTCATTTCCAAGAAATTTGTAAGCTGTCACTAGAGGTGTGTGGTGTGCACCTTTTAAAATTTATCCTAGTCGCAGTGGTGAATGAACAAAGTAAACACGACTGCTGCGACAATTCATGTCTGTATTATTTTTTACGAATTGTGTACAGATCGTAAGTTAGGAACTGACAATAACAAATACACATTGGATCATGTTGCACCGCGGGATAGCATTACCACTCCATACTGTTCTTACACACCTCTGAGCTGTTTATTGTAGGCTGCAACCAGGAATTTTTGAAATCTCTCTTTCTTGGTTCATTATAAGTTGTTTGAGTCTGTCATATCTATCTTGGTGATTAGAGAGAAGGAGAAATACCGATTAGGGACGGTTTAAAATTAGGGAAAATGGAAGGGAGGATTGAAGAAATCTGATGAGGGAGAGAAAAAAAGAAGGGAAATAATCCTTTTGTAAGGAAAATTTGAAGAAGAAATTTGAATAAATTAGAAAAGGGTTTACATTTAACCAAACACTGAGCACTGGAAATAATTATTATTGAAAATTAGTTGCCTTATGTTCATGAAAGTGATGATTAACAGAAGTTTTTTTTCTATGCACAATGTGTAGTACAGTCAGTCAGTCGATTGTACTTGGATTTAGAATAAAAGCAAGTGAACATAAAATTTACTGCGAAAGGGTAGGAAGGAAGACAATCTTGCCTAAAAAAATCCAAATTTTTAACCCTCAAATGTTGGATCCGTGCCCACCCTCTTGAGTATTGTCCAATCGAATTTTATTTGAAAGAATTTGACAATGAGATTGAACAAAGCAAGCAACAAGCTAGCTTTTAAAGAATTTGACAATTAAATTGAACAAAGCAAATAACAAGCTAGCTGTAGTATCCATGTACTCACACCCAACACCAAGGACAATACTGACATCTGAATTTCAACACGAAGTAAGACAGATAGCATGTCTCAGAATGGGCTGCCATTGAACATGTAAGCGCGACATTTTTGCTGTAGACATCTTCACTTTGACACGCACATTTGTCTCAGCTAAATGCGTGCGAAGCTGAGAGGACGCCGATTTGAATAAAGCATTCCACTGTGATATACACGCCTAGATGGGTCTAAAGCGATGGGCCATATATTTGATGAGTGAAATCAAAATGATAAATCTGGCTGCTTTCCATTCAGTGATGAAAGCTTGCGAGTGTTGGACGACAATAATAGCTTCAGACGAGAGAAAAATTGCCACACCATTTTAGCAACATGAGCGCAGTAATCCTATATCCAGCCGTGACAATATTTTGTGGTCCTCTGCTTTTTATGGGACAACCGATCATAAGGGCTGTATTCTGCCATTGAGCTCGCAAACAAAAACAATATTCTTCCCAGATCTTCAAAGTTGTTTTTTAACCGTTACTTCGAAATAAATAGACTTTTAATCTCTGGCTTCAGAGTGATTATTGTCTGGCCATATTGTACACTAGATTAGTGTCAGGTTGATTGATGTTCTGTGCTAGTTCACACTATGCTACCACTTGTAAGAACAGTGATTGATGACCAGCTCTGGCCAGGGGATAAAACTGACTTTAACCACGTCTAGGCTTTAATTCTGGAAATAGTGCCTACTTTTTTATGATATCCTTATGAAAAAATGAACTGAAGCTAATGAAAAAAAAGTGTGTGAATGCACAAATCAATTCATCAATTATTTAGCCTGTTGGTATCATGATTTTAAAATCGAGTGTTTTAAGAGGTTCACCTCTATTTTGTTTCACAAACGATAGTTTCAGCTTAATACGTCCTAGTAAAATAGCAATTCATTATTCGTCTTGATTTAAGACATTCGTAGAAAATGTATTGATTTAATAACTTAAAAATATGTATGAGAGGATGAAAAGAAGTTCATTACCAATACCAACAATAATTATTTTGACTGAAAATATCTTGATATTATAGTTGTCATTTTCTGCTTTTGTTTAGGCCTATTCTTTGTTCTTGTTTGTCTTTTTTTCTTTTTTTTTCTGCTTGAACGTCCACTTCAAGTTCACTTATTGGCTGTTCTTTTTGCCCTTAATTGCCAGATGGTAGTTTTTCATGCGGTCAGATCTATTTTTTATGTTTGACTTTAATGTATTTTTAATTTTTTTTCGGAGGTTGAGGCTCACATAGTTCTGAGACCTGTGCGTGAGTAATTAATTGAATGGTGGTGACTGATGAGTTGGACCTACAGTTTTAGGTGGGTTCCAAAACACCGGGAAGTGATTTTACAGCAGAGAACAAATATTATTTTTTGCTGGCCAATCCAATCGGTCACCATTACAAATAGCGCCCAGGAGTTTCGTAGCTTATCTCTGATTGAACAGATACCTGCTGAAATTTTATGATTTTGGACGTCTAGATTGTTGAGGGATCAGGCGAACGGGATGTAGGAATAACAATTTGAAGAATTTCAACATTGCCAGCAAGTTTTCCAATAAATAAAGCGAACAAGTTCTTCTTGATGAATTAATTGAAACTCTTTAAAATTGGGTATGTTCTTATGAAGCAGCTGTATCGTGAATCATTATGAATTTGAGATGAAGAAACAGTAATATTAAAATAATGTGAATAAACCATCATGTCCCAATCAGTTTTCGATGGCCGTCTCGCCTTTGTAGCAGAGTTGATCAGTGGTTTATTACTCTCATTAATGAAATTCCTTAGTGACTTTTCTGTTTACTAATTTATATTGCACGCATTGAGTAACGTTCAGATCATTCGACAGTTAACATCTAGTTTGAATTATTTTATAGCCGGGTGCAGTTTATGGGTTCAATTTGGAGCACTCTGTTCTATAATATCGATAACTTTCTAAAGCGAAGTCTGTGGTGCTTTTATGAGGTGCCAGCGCTTCAAGATACTCAGGACACGTGGCGAGGAAATAGCATTATTACTACTTCCATTACGAATGCATATTAAAATATTTTGTTGTTTGACCTGTGCGTGAGTAATTAATTGAATGGTGGTGACTGATGAGTTGGACCTACAGTTTTAGGTGGGTTCCAAAACACCGGGAAGTGATTTTACAGCAGAGAACAAATATTATTTTTTGCTGGCCAATCCAATCGGTCACCATTACAAATAGCGCCCAGGAGTTTCGTAGCTTATCTCTGATTGAACAGATACCTGCTGAAATTTTATGATTTTGGACGTCTAGATTGTTGAGGGATCAGGCGAACGGGATGTAGGAATAACAATTTGAAGAATTTCAACATTGCCAGCAAGTTTTCCAATAAATAAAGCGAACAAGTTCTTCTTGATGAATTAATTGAAACTCTTTAAAATTGGGTATGTTCTTATGAAGCAGCTGTATCGTGAATCATTATGAATTTGAGATGAAGAAACAGTAATATTAAAATAATGTGAATAAACCATCATGTCCCAATCAGTTTTCGATGGCCGTCTCGCCTTTGTAGCAGAGTTGATCAGTGGTTTATTACTCTCATTAATGAAATTCCTTAGTGACTTTTCTGTTTACTAATTTATATTGCACGCATTGAGTAACGTTCAGATCATTCGACAGTTAACATCTAGTTTGAATTATTTTATAGCCGGGTGCAGTTTATGGGTTCAATTTGGAGCACTCTGTTCTATAATATCGATAACTTTCTAAAGCGAAGTCTGTGGTGCTTTTATGAGGTGCCAGCGCTTCAAGATACTCAGGACACGTGGCGAGGAAATAGCATTATTACTACTTCCATTACGAATGCATATTAAAATATTTTGTTGTTGCTAATTATTTAAAACTGATTATTTGTTGAGGCCAATCAACAGAAACAACTAACAATTCATCTTATTTCCACATTGGGAGGAGAAATACGTTCACTTCCATTACAAGGTATATTGCTATTGTAGGAGATGCAAGAGCATCAAACAGTTAACACGTTAACAATTAACAATGGCACAAGGAAGAAAGCATGCTTCTTTGAGTCATTTCGAGTGAAGACTGGCTTGATCAAATTCAGTAACAGATGATAGTATGGGAGGGGAATGAAAAGGAACGACAGGTTAGATGAGAGGAACAGAAATGGAATGGGAATGTAGTTAAACTGAGCAGTGGCAAATTCAAAACTATCTTAGTAGATTTACAATATTAAACAGCTATTCTCCAACTACAGTATTCTATCTCTAATCACCAGAAATAATAAACAGCTCATTGTATACTAAACTGTAATATTATGATATTCCAACAGTACAAGAGATGAGATAACACAGGACTGCTAGGGATGTTTTCATTATTTCTTGAGATTCAAATCGAAAGTCATTAGAGCTGATGACAAATCGATGACTAGAGGCTTCTTTGAAATGAAGAAGACTGTACGCTCCCATTCATTTTAAAATTGGATTTTAATTTTGGTTGGCGCAAAAAGGACATAGTCGCCTAATACGTGAGGAAAAAGTCACTATATCTTATTTTCTTTCTTTAGAGCGTTCTCGAGCAACTCAGAAAAAGGCCTACATGGATAGGAATGTTTAATCAGGGGTGCCCACAGGGGGGGGGGGGGCTATGACGCAGACTGCGTCATTGGAATTCTTGGGGGGGTTCCAAAAAACGTTTTGGGGGGGGGGGGCGTAAAGTTGATTGAAACCGTGTTTAACGTGACAACATTCAAAAATATACTACGAAGTCACCAGACAGAATGTCAATTAATGAAAATATATTTATAATTATTATTATACAATTGAATATGAATTCGCTAAAATAGTTATGTTTAGGATTTGTGCAGGAAGTTATTATTCAAACATAGCAAGACGCTAAGCGAGTGCTCTGAAAGTGGTTTATACAACTTTACTCTCCTTAACAGTTACTAGTTAATCAGCAGAAAGAGCAATAAGTCGATTTAAAATTATCAAAAGCAGACTCAGATCAGCTATGGGAGACTCATGGTTGTCCAATCTAATGGTTCTAGCTGCAGAAAGATGTACTTGAGTCTATTTCTAACGAAGAAATAATTGAAAGGTTTTCTGTTTCCTCATCCCAAAGACAAAAACTTCTATGTGGGGTTTAGAGAGATAGATTTAACAAGCTTAGAATGTGCCTAGCTAACTTGTAGATGGTCACAGCCTACAAATTTAAAATGTTTGACTTCAAACTGTTGATGTTTTTCATGTATTTTACGATAACTACTTACTAATAAGTAAGAACTGCTACAGCAAAACTTACTAAATACTAAAAATTCAGTAATTTTTAATAACTATATCTTTATTTTGTTTTTGAAAGACACTTCTTTCGATTGTGTGTTGTAAATAACTATACATTAAATGTGTGCCTTTTATGTACTTCATCCATACATAAATTCTCCCAAGATTCTAAGTAAATAACCTGCTGTTTAACTACTGTCCAATAAATGACTTAGTATTTTTAATTTTTGTGTTCTACAAATGAAGTTATTAAATCATTGTTTTCATTTCCTTCAAAGGAACAACTTTGTAGAATTATTTAACCTTAATGTAATTGGTACACCGAACATAAACTTATAGGTATTTCATTTTTATTGAACATTGTGTATTTGTAATAATATTTTATTGTTTAAAAACCATTTAGGTTCAAATTCTTTTTTTGCTATTTTGCAATTAAGTTTATTGAACAGAAGTTCATATATTCATTTAATTGATATTTCTTTTTTATCATTACAAAAAAATGTTACCTATGTAAAGAATCTCAATAAATATATACATACATTTTGTATATTATCGACTGGGTTTGAAGTTTTTCAATAGTTATAAAAATCTTCTTTTAGTTTTAGAAAGAATACGGGGGGCTTTTTTGCATTTTTGTTGGGGGGGGGGGCTTATTTATAGAGGGGGTTGATGCTAAATTTAGGGGGGGTGCGTCATGAGGCTTAGGGGGGGTGGGAACCCCTGGTTTAATAACTGCGTATCGCTCACAAACAACATTATATCGGCTTTTGTAAAGTTGTATAAACGGTCAACGTAGCTCAATAAAGATGACAGTCGATGTAACATTGCTCCCGAATAAAACTCTCCGTTCATGTTTGAGGGAATGCAGAGCTCTCTTCGTAAAATTCCTCATCCTTTTTATGTTATTTTCGGATTGAAACGACGTACTATATCGCCGATGAGTTCCTTGAACTGAATTCCACACGTCAATTGACTTATCCAATCAATTTTTGTTTTATCTATCCGTCAAGGTACTGAGAATAAAATACTTTACATTCCAGGAATTTATTAGAGAAATTTATTCCTAAGCAAAAATCGATACAAAATAAATCTTGGAAATGTGTGAAATAATTAATAGGAATTTTGACAAGTTAAGTGACTACATATCCGTTAATTGAAACTAGCAGCTTGATAATTAAAATTATATAATTCCAAAAAATTGACTATTAAACCCAAGCAATAAACCAATCCTATTGAAATCGATTCAGACGTCACTGGATTTTGAAATAAGATATGAGAGCATCGTAGCACTTCACCCACCAGATAAGATAATAATATCATAATCAATATCAAAACTGATTTCTGATGCGCTGATGCATCATTCCTATATAATCAAGAGCATTAACCCTATGTCAATGATCCTCTTTGTGCCTAATCTCCAAAATCCATGATAGATAACATAAAATAATGGACACGATTAATGATGAAGTCAATAGACAAGATTTTTGGGGAGGGAACCAAAAAATCTCATTTCGAAAGGTGTAGGGCGGAAAAATGGTTGTTTCTATAGAAAGTGTGGTGGTGAGTGAGTGAACCTCGATTATTGAGTTTCAGTTGAGGTTTGGACGATTATTCAGCTCTCCTCAATATTTAAATAAGTTGGAGTTTGCCATAATGATTATTCCACATAACTCAGTATATCACTCTATTATTTATCCTATAGCCTATATAGTTATTTCGATTCCTTTCTGAATTATTGGCGTAATTACAGAGTTTGCTACATATTAAAACATATTTCATTCAACCAAAGTATTTAATTGATAAATTGGTGATAAACTTAACGGCCAATAAACAAACTTGGTAAATTCCTTAGATAAATTCCACAGCTGAGAATCCAAACTTCCTCCTCGATTGCATGATACGATACGTTATAGCTTCTGGCCTATTTTCGTGGTTTTGCTAGCATCATAATCAATCAATTTTAAGTTCTTATTCCACAAACCCAAAATAGTTCAACTCTCAAAATAAGCTCGGAATTTCTAGCCTCAATTAGTTTATTCAACTATTCCAGCAACAAATATTTGGAAATACGGCTTCGCAGAATTTCGAAGTTTCAATCCAAATTTAAACTTTACCTAGTTTATAAATTTTCTCTTATTACTTATCCATATCCTTCTCCTAAATCCCAATCAACCACTTTTACCATAATCTCTTACTCTCTGTTACACGATTCCTCTCACACTCAATTTCTTCATCTCTCTCACATGCAATCTTTCCTTGATCGGAGAGAGTAGCCTGTATTGAAGCTCTATACTCCGAGATTATCCTACGTAACAGATTTACGACGTCGTAAATGTGTTACCAAACGGAAATAAGCAGCAAACGCAAAAGGACTGACTCAGCTAACAATTACTAGCTCACAGCAGATTGCCAGCTCACAAAAGATTGTCAACGCATAACACAGATGAAATACATGGGTAATTCCTCAATTTTGACAGCTGAGGACTTCTTTTTTATTTTATAAACTTTCTGATTTTGTCTACTACGGTTTTTTCTACAATAAGTTGTTTTGGATGAGAAATTAAGTTGTCATAATTACTTTAAACAGTATTGTGGATACAAGTTCGGTCTTAAATCTGATAGTAACTTTTTACCATAGTAACTAGTAATTTGTTGAAATTTTTACTTATTTTCAAACATCAATTATTGATCTATTTTCATAAAGATTACGATAATTAATTTAAATATTAAAAATATTCATACCAACATTATTAGGTAAAAAATAGAATTGGGTCTCATTGAGTAATGTTAAAAAGGTGAATAATAGCTAATGGGGTCTATAAAGATAAAAGTACATAGCTCATTAGGTAAACAAAGCAGGAAAAACTCTATTTCAAAGCTGGGTCATTAGAATTTGACTTCTTACAAACTTTGGAGACAGCTCTATAGTAATTCAATAAGGTATAACTTGATAATAAACTACTGATACGACATCAATTCATTCTGAACATTGGTGGTTGAAATAAAGAAAATAATTCAACAAAATAATTCTCATGAATAGAATTGTTTTCAGACCTTCCTGAGTGAGAAAGATTACTATCATATTGTTACGGGTTCTATGTCTAAAATAACGCTGGCAACACTTAAATTTATCACTTGCACTTTATTAACACAAATAATCTACAACTTACACTGTTCAGTAATTTCTTATAGAAAAATAAGCAATTAAAAACAGATAACACGATATTGTTCAACTGATAATGAGTTTTCAATAAACTGTACAAAAATCAATCACTTAATGTCAAAAAGGCCGATCTAATATAATATAATAACTGTACAATAAACTGTCCATTAATATTCAAAAAGAATCGTCGAGGAAGAACAATTAACTTACGTAGCACAAGTCCGTAATACAGTAATAGGTAAAATAATTATCACTATAGAACTGTCAAGAGAATTATCACTACAGACAACGAACGTTCATTAGATGGTTTGTAATAGCGCCAACGGGATTTCACCTTCTGTATTAACGGGAACTCTAAGAAAGAATTATCACTATATAGGCACAATAGATAGAACTGTCACTTCCTGCTTATCACGACGAATCTCAAACAAGACTGAACTAATTTACAAAAGTCTCCCTCTATTTATATGATTTTCCATAATTGAGATATCTCTGGATTTTTCTATCATCTTCTAAATAAATAAATAAAGAAACTCGCACTTTCTACAATATTCGAAAAGATTCCATTAATGTCTAATCAAACAACTAGAACATTCTACAAAGTAAAAAGTAAACACTATAAAAGTGTCAAAAGCAGAGTAATTAATTGCTTAGAAGTAAACATTTACATAGCAGATAACGCCGAGAACCACTGTCCTTCTTTCTCACTATTTTAATTCTCATATTCGCTACAATACCATAGTGTATTGATATGACGCTCAGTGCTCAAAATCTGATTTGATGAAAAGGTCATGATAGATTTTTCCTTTTTTGTTCAGGTTAACTTTAAACCTTGTGAAACATTCCATTCAAAGTTCTTTGAGGTGATTTGAATACTTCCCTCTACAACAATCCCTCAAAAAAAACGATTAAAAATGTTTGCTTTGAAAATGTCTCCTCACACTCTTGAAAATTTCTGAGGCAGCTCGAATATTTTTCTCTTCAATAACTTACGTTGAATGGCGTTAGAGAATGGTTGCCTCCAGCCAAACATTATATAGAATTCAATCAAACCTTAGATAATTATAGTACCTATTACCAGCGATATCCATAATAGCGATAATAGGTTCATCAAGTGAAGTAGGTCCATAGGAACTGCATTGAGTAGCCAAAATTATTAATTTCTTCAACCCCGCAAGAAAAAAAGGAGAAACTGAACAAATCGAATAAAACTGGGATTAACAAGATACTCACATTCTGAAATTCCTCAAAATTGTATCCTCATACCCATCTCCTTCTAAAAGGGCGCCCTCTTAGGAGATGGTGATGAGGAGAAGGAGATGGATAAATAAGGATAAGATTTTTTGGAATTTCAAAATGTAGATATCTTGTTAATCCAAGTTTTTTATTCCTAACCTGCGCTTCGCTGACTGGGACAGCTTTTGAAATCAAGTCGGCACCGGTTACAGTGCAGCACAACTTTTGGAAGCCGGGCATTCATTGAATTGGTTCTGTATTAAAAATTGTCCCAGCTGAGCGCAGTGCATTGCAGTCCATCTTTCAGTACCGGACGTTCTTATACTCCCTGTTTCTCACAATTCCCGTAACTCGTTTTCTGAGTATGCGTCTATTTGCAGATTGTCCAAGAGAGTCACCTTTTTCCAACTTCTATCCAGGAACGACTTCTCTTTTTCCATGCAAAAAACACGTCTCCTCTTCCTTTTTCTTCTTCGTCTTCCTCATCCAGTCACCACTCTTCATTTTTTTTTTCGTCTTCCTCATCCAGTCCCCACTCTTCCTTTTCTTCTTCGTCTTCCTCATCCAGTCCCCACTCGTCCTTTTCTTTCTCCTTCATCACTTCCTCCTCTTCTTCTGCTACTTCCTTCTCCTCCTCCTCCTCTTTCTCTTACTATCTCTCCTCCACCCCTCCATTCTCATCATATATAGCAATATACTTTAGCAATTCGTTCGTATTCCAGATCGCATGTCTGGCTGTGCTTGCATTGTGACTCCAACTCGAAAGACAAGATCCACTATCTCGACGACAGAACGACCGCGACAAGAGCTCAAACTCGCGCGACCACTGAGTATACTATAAAACATATATATAGTCTATATACTTATATACACCACTCGCGATCCTCTCAGAACGCAGAAGGCTTCACCTGGATAGGGCAAAGCATCCGACTAGACTCCAATGCAAGCCTGATCAAAATACCAGATCATGGCACGACTAGGGACTTTCTCTCTCCCGCTCTATCTCAATCCCTCTCATACTCACTCTCTCTCTCTCTCTATCTCAAACTCCATTTTTCTCTCTCCAAGTCATCTTGCTCTTTCGCTTCTAAAACTGTCACTTTTATTTTATGACTGAACCGTTTGCCGTGTAAGATTGTGACACACGTAATTCCACTCGTCACTTATTCCACTGCTTATCTTTCTTCCCTCTTATCATATTGTAATTATATATTGTTTTCTGACTTTATTCCTCCTCCATTCATCATACATGCAAGCAGAATTATGCCAAAACTACATGGATAATTTGTTCCACAAAAAAGGAATCAACTAGAAATGAATTTTCTCTCATTTATTTGAATTCACGAATTTCTCTCCCAAATGAGCCGAGTGTTTAAAACCAGATAACAGTGGCGTAGCCAGGATTAGATTTCGGGGGGGCGGGGGGTGGTTCACAATGGGGGTGGGGGGTATCTGAGGGATGAGAGGCTCCAGCATTTTTTTTTTTAATTAAGTGGTGTAAAATGCTAATCTCGACAACTTGTTGGGGCTCAAGTTCAATAGAAATTTTTGAAAAATTACTACCCAAGAACCTAGGTGGCCAGGTTTGAAATGATAAGGTTTGATATACTAATATCTGTGGCTATTTTGAGTCAAAACCCTTGAATTGAAACTAACCAAACGAAACTTATGTACTGAGTCTCAAAATTAATAGAATAATAATAAATTGCATTTCAAGTTTATAAAAATGCAACTCAAATAGACATGAAGAAAGCATACCTTTTCATAATATACCTTTTTATAAGTTTCCTATATGTCATTAGCCTAAAACGCACCCAACCCAAGTTCATGAAATCGAAATTTTTTTATCAAAACACACCGATTTAACACGCTTGCATAGAACTTGCATTTATTTGTGTGTTTTCATGAACTTTGGATGCGTTTAGGATAGTGGGTTATACTGAATTTTAACTTCAAAACTAAATTTTCCACAAGATGAGTTTATTCAAAAAGGTGATTTATCAGCAATTAACAAAGTTAATCCACTTCAATCTTGAAAAATTGCTTTTAGTTAATGTAAATAATTATGGTAGTTACAGTTTTCTATGTTTTATTCCATTTCGCAGCTCATTTAAAATCAAAATTATCAATTTGAGCACCTAAATAAAGAATCTAGAAGTTTCTATATGAGTAAATATTGAGGCAATATTTTATCAATACATTAATCTGACTATAACTGTAGCTTTATTCCATTACACAATCAGGGTTTCTGTATTCTGTTCGTTATAATACAACAATACAGATAGAACCCTTCGGCTTTAATAAGTTCTTATCTATAAGTTATTTAAGAATTATTCATTTCTGAAATTTCGGGGGGGGGGGGGGGCTGGGCCCCATGGGCCCCCCCTTGCTACGCCACTGCCAGATAAATTATACCATTGGCACTTATAATAAGTTTAATATAATAAAAGTTAGCTCAGTAGCATGAGAGAACAGGGAGGATCCTTCAAAGGATCGCCTAGCGCAGTTGGTTGGGGCGTCGCAACTTCAGCTTCTTGTCGTTTAAGCGGTCTGACATCTATGTGTAATCATTTACCTTGTAACCAGACACCTTCGGTTTACCAATACTGGGGTGGGCAACTTAGCTTAAGAGAGGGTGAACAACAAATGATGGCCAACTGAATTTTAACACATATATTGTGTCACCCAAAGGACATCCAACATCAATGAAATAATTAATAAAGCAAATAATTAAGTAGTAAATCAAAATTAATAAAACAAAATAATTAAGTAACATTTGATCAGAACTATGACTAATTGGCTTAACCCTTCAGATTGATTGGTAAACACTTCAGTTGACTAACAAAAGGTACAACAATTTAATTAAAATTTGTTTATAATGAATTACCTAAATTAAACTAGACAACAGCACTGTTTGGATTAACCCTTGATCTCAATTATTCCAAATACAGACAAATAAAAAATATAGAATAAAAAGGAATTCAATTACTAATCTTAGTCAATAAGGTTATGTGAGCAAGATTGGGCTTAAGCATTAGCTATTGGGCTTAACCCTCTGAATTACAGTAGTAATAGTTTTTCATGAGAAGTGACCAATACATTAGGAATACAAAGACCTATGTACTACAAATTAAACAATAAAATTTATGATCTTCAGATAGTAGAAATTTATCCATAAAATTTTAATCCTCAACTAACAAAAAATTTGGTCAAATGATAAAAATTCACTACTAAAAATCATTTTCATCAATTAACAAAAACTATAAATACAATTGTTTCTGATTCTCTAGTAATAAAAATTTAAACAATAAAATTTTTGATTGGGTAATAAAACTTATGATCATCAAATGATCATCAAATGATAAACAAATTATGATCAATTGATGAAATTTAATCAATAAAAATTCTGATCATCGAATAATAATGATTTATCTAATATAAATTATGATAGAAGAATAAAAATTCATTAATAAAAATTATAATCTTTCAAATAAACACCCTTCTTTCAAATCTAATAATTGTTCAAGTTAATCTATCAACACCTCAAATCTTCTATTAGCCATCTACATAAAAGTTCGGCATAACAACTAAAATCTAATTTATTAGCCTTAATATAATTTAAAAGTTTAAATCAATGATAACTAAATAACTTTATCAATTAAGGGTTAAAAGTTGGGACTCTATCTCTTTAACTGTAATTATTAATTTTCTTACCAACTGGTACAAGGTCAACACAATTTTTACAATTAATTAGGTCCGCTCTAATTTTACATTCAGGAAAATATTAAATTTTTATTAGAGTGCAAAAGACTCACCGGAACTTATAAATGTGGATATCAACAACCAGCGAACCATCATGGCAGGAACCCGTCCTCCACTCAAACCAAACTAGCTGCTCTTGACTCCAACACACACACTGACTGACTGACTGTCAGCTGAGAATTTTTCAGCCACAGAAAATAAAATTTGTCAATTTCAATTGCTGTGTTATTATTTTTTTATTCTATAGCTGTAGCACAGAACGATGGTGTAATGTGACACCAGCTTACAAGTGGTAATGTCCCAAATGTAGGCCAGGTGAGTGACCGCTGGCCGGTTGTCGCTCAATTGAAAATTTGACACTTCACTTTTAATCAATAACCCATTTAATAGTTTCCACTCTTTTACAACCTCATTACCCATGCACAAGTCTCGGAATCATGTGGGCATCATCAGCAATAAAAATGGTGTAAACAGGTATTCATTATCGCGAACATAACGGAAGGTGTCGATATATCCTGAATCATTAGCGTAACTAGGAGATCAGCTTAGGAGGATGACCAATGATGTAGTGTAAAGGGGGGCTAGATTATATATAATTGTAATGGTCATAAGTTGCGGGGGGGGGGGGGGGTAATGCAGCACAGAATGAATGGAAAAACATAGAGACCTCCAGCAGATCAGCAGACACCCAGGTCATTTCTAATTTCTTCCAAAAAGGGTGTTTCGGGGTACTCCCCCGAGAAGTTTTTGATAAATAACCCTCTAAAGACACATTTTAAGTTGATTCCAGACATGAATTCATCTATTTTAATATTTCAGCCTATGTTTTGTATCAAAGTAAGTTTCATGTAGCTCTGTGTCATTGTCAATAGGTGATCCCCTGATTCGTACCGTCATTGTTTTAGTAAAAAAATTGAAGCAGAACTATTAAACTATTTGCACTGCTATTTTTGATCCCCACTTTTCTTGATTCGGTTAGCTATCATTACTGTTTTGAAAATTTCTCTTGAAAGGGGGTTGGGAGTGCTCCCCTAGAAATTAAAGAAAAAAATCATCTTTAACCACATTTTCAGCGATTTAACCACTGAAAATAACCCATAATTCTTTAAACCAACCCCCTATACAAAAATTTACATCTATTTTTACTTAAAATCTTTTCCTCTTAATTTGATCAAATAATTCCTTCGAAAAAATAAATATTATGGAACTAAAACTTTCTCAAAACGCTTTCCTGTTCTTTCATTTTTCTGTCAAAAATTGTCTCTTGAAGCTTTTTCAAGTTAAAATTTTTTTCTTTGGATTTTGGGGGGGTGATTTATCCCCCAGTTGCGTCATTAATTAAAATGCTGATGAAGTCCGTACGAGTCTAAGACCTGTGCGTGAGTTATGAGATGAATGATAATATAAGGGTGTTATGAATGATGCTCTTTTAACCAGACTCTTCAATTAGAGCATCATATAGTATATTTTAAGTATATTTTAAATCTCATATTATATTTTTACCAACCCACAGATACAAAAATAAACTTCTCATTCTAGAGGGAATTCACTATGTAGTCAAAATGAAATGTATTCGGTGAGTTACGTTTTCAAATTGTCTCAAAAATTCCGAAATATAATGTAGTCGTGACTTCAATATGCATTCTGTTTACAATGTTTCAATGTCGTCAAGTTTCAGCAAAGAGTGGCTCTGAATTTCCAGAATATGTTATCAAGACATGTCTATAAATTTCTCGATTATGCTAGCAGAATCAGAACACCAAAAACTTCAGTCACTTGATTGGGTTGATAAGCTTGCATGAGTGCGCCGAGTCCACTTCGTTTCTTATTCGTTCTTTCCCATTGAACTTCTTATTTCTTGAAGTCTCTGTCTTTTTCTCGCACATGTTCCTCTAATACTAATCCTCTCAATAACCTCTCCACTCTTTTTATCAACTCCCTCTTGCAATCAATTCTCGTTTTTCCATGTTTCAACTTCAATTTCTTTTCTTTCTTTTTCTTGTTTGATTGTGTAGCTACTTCTTTTTTCTATCCTTTTGGTTTGCCGCTCCGACTTTTCATTTCATTCTTTCTTCTCATATTTATCAGAGTTCTGAGAAATTCGATGTACTGATAGGTTCACAGGAGATTGAGCTAGTTTGTTGGTTCTAGAATGTAGAAGAATAGTTATTTTACATGAATGAACTTGATCTAATCTTACCCATCATGAGTTGTCTTTACAATGCGTAAATTTCAATAGCTAAGGTATAGTTAACTGATAGTTAACGGTACTTTCGTGTATTTCTTGGTTGATCTTGACTGCATTTCAGTGAGCTTCTAATTTTTCAATTTTAACTTGATTCAATTCTAGCCTTATTGTGTATTTTCCTTCCTTGTTGCTTTCTAGATGTTCACGGTCTATGGTTATTGATTTGACTTTTTGATTTGATTTTTGTTTGTTACTCCTCCCACCAGGGGGCGGGACTTGTTATGACCTTCAGCCAATCACAACCTTCTATGAAGGTCAGCCTCTTTCTCGCTTAGCTAATAGTATCATTCCATGTTCAGTATAATATATTAAGCTAATCTGTACTTTAGTTTTAGTTTGTTTGAGATTGATAATGGTATAACAATCGAAACTAGTTTCTCAATATTTTTAATAAATGTGTTTGTGACAATTTCGTTTTATTATTCTTTATAATCAATTGAATTTCATGTATAAATCTATTATAATAATAATAATAATATTAAAAAAAAAAAAAAATTATTATTATTATTATAGATTTATACATGAAATTGAGTAAACTAATGAGTAAGGGGAAAAAAAATAATAATAACAATAATAATAATAATAATAAGCTTATGGCTTTTAATGGTGGGGGACCCTTACAGGTAGTTCCACCTCGCCGTTTGAGCCATGTTACGGGGAACATGGTGGACCTACTATTTTAGGTATAAATGTATGAATCTATGGTTTTTTATCTATAAGAAATTCAATCACAGACGTACTAAAGGTGCGTCTTGACTCCTAACTTCAGCCACGCGACACTTACAGCTGATTCAAATTAGAGTTTCAACTATATTTATATCCAAAATATAAGAAAACATATATTCTAATTTATTTTAATTACCTTGAAAATATTTAAATAAATAAGAAACAGCTATCAAACTTTAAAGTTATAATAAAAAATGAAAATTGTATAGGTGTACTAGAAGTGTCACGACGTACAGAAGTCAGAAGGCGACACACACCTTTTAATCAAATTGTAACTTCAACCGCACCCTGATAAGTTGAAGTTTATTATATTGAGCTTGAATCGTTTACTACCTTCTGCTACTGCATTTTTTCAGGTTGTACTACCCACTCTCCAAACAATACTTTTTTTGAGTGAAAAATAGGCGCAAAAGTGCATAACCAGGTTATTTCCCTCTATTATGCACTACCTTCAACCAGACTACTACATAAACTGCAATCATGCCTCTTCTGGACCACATACTGGTGCTAGTATAGTTGAATTCTTGAAATGAATGCATATTAGGCCTACGCAGTGTAATTCTGTGCGATCATTCCTGGGAACCCCACACACCAGTATTAAGACTTGTGGCTTGCCCACCAATACAAATCCTGCATGTTGGAAGGAAAGACGTTCAAGGTAATAAAAGAAGTTCGATTCAGTTCAATGTATCTCCTATTCTTTTTCTCATTATTATCTTCCTTCTACTTTTCTTTTTTTATTCCTCCTCAAGAAAACAACTTCCTTGGGAAAAAGCACATAAAATCAAACGATGAGAAAAGCTGGAATGATCAAATTGTTCCACCGAAATGAATTGTTTCAAAAATATGGATTCTATTAGAAATTTCCAGAATGCAGATACCGGAATTACTATAATTCACCTTCTTAAACTCGATCAATTCATATTTGATATATATTTGACTGCGTACGAATTCTAATGAACTAGGCTACTTGAGTTCATGCTTGTCCCGAAATAGATACGGAATGCACCGAATATTCTATATTTTGAGCGCAATGATATACTGTATGTTATACATAATATACAACGATGTAACTCATATAATAATATGAGGAGGGTATCTATAGATATATTGTATCTGTTCCCTTGCTCGATTGAAAACCAATCGGATAATGGACTCCTCCAGCTCAAGTTGCCCTTATCAAGTTTGTCTGGTCTTTCCAATCAGCTAGCTGCATTCAGTTATTTTCTGTTTTGTTTTGGAAAGGAAAATACTTCTCTTGCAACCCAATTCAAGTTGCCAATCGCAGCTGAGAATTGCACTTCCGCAAGTCGACTATTCGAACAAGATATTTTGAACTTGAAACATCGTTTGATACAATGTTTACTGGAGCTGGGAAGCAGTACTCGGATAAGTGGTACGATCAGTTTTCAAGATAAGATACTGTAAGACTTGTGTGTTTATAAGCAACTTTTCTAGAATTTATTTAATATGATATTGTTACGGGTTCTAACAATAAAATAATGATGGCAACACTTGAAAATGCTGGAAACCTAAACTAACCTAACTTTATTCAGAGACTAATAAGTAATTATCACACAAGTGAATCAATAAAAGAAACAAACAGGTCAATAACGTTAAACCAACAATGAATATTTCTATAACCAGATTAGAGGCCTACTGTCAATAGGTCGAACAGTGATTCAATATTCACTAATATTCAATATCAGTATATAAGCACTTACTAACAGTGGCGTAACTAGAGTTGACTTATAGATTTCATACAACAGCTCCAAAGTTAATACATAATATTTATGAATTGACTCACTAAGGTTCCTCTACCAGAAGCTATTAAATAAATAAATTAAATAATTCATATTTAATAAAAATAATCTTTTAAATTATTATTTTTTTAAAAATTGTTTCTTACAATTTTTTCAATTTCTTCTAAGCAATTGAGGGGGAGGGGTTACATCCCCAATAGTCCCCCTCGTTGCGCCTATGCTTACTGAGCATAATACTACTGTCATGGTTGTTATTACACTAATAACGCTGGATCACAATTACAATACTGTGTCGCACTGCCACGAAACGAAAAATGTCAACTGTCAGCTGCCACTGAACGAACTTTATATCAGGAGATCTGAATAGAGGCGACTGACTCACTGCTGATAAGTTCAGTTCTTTTTGTAAGTTTTATTTATTGTTTCAGAGAATCTATCCCAGATTGACACAATATTGTCGAAACAAATAAGCTTTCATCTAGGATACCCTAAAAAATACTAGAAGCACACTTGAAGAATAAGAGTGAAAGAGAGCGTGGACGGGCAAGTTACCTTAGCTACTTCAATGTTAGTAGTTGTAAGTTATAGAGTGTAGTGTAGCCTACTCTACTGTAGTTATGTGTAATATAGTGTACTCTACTGATGTATACAGTGACTCTTATTGTCTTACGTGGCTACTTATCTCTGGTGCATTCAATAACATACGATAGTTTATAGTGTAGATTCATCCCTATTGATATGGCAATCAAAGCTCAACTTTTTCTACCACTTTAGTAGACTTCCCAGCTATTTCCTGCTGGTTCCTGAGAATCGCTTTACCACAGCTTTGAAAACTAAGCTTTCCACATCTCATTAAATAATTGGATTCTATATAATTATGTTGGGTAATATTTTTGGATTTGTAAATAAGTTGCATTAAATGATGTTTGTATGCAGTGGCGTAGCCAGGATTAGATTTCGGGGGGGGGGGGGGCTCACCAGGGGGGGGGGGTGTGGGCAGTGGCTTAGTAGACTTCCCAGCTTTTTCCTGCTGTTTCCTGAGAATCGCTTTACCACAGCTTTGAAAACTAAGCTTTCCACATCTCATTAAATAATTGGATTCTATATAATTATGTTGGGTAATATTTTTGGATTTGTAAATAAGTTGCATTAAATGATGTTTGTATGCAGTGGCGTAGCCAGGATCAAATTTCGGGGGGGGGGGGGGGAGGGCTCACCAAGGGGTATAGGAGTATAGGAGGGTCCGGTGTGAAAAGCTAATCTAGACAACTTGTTAGGCTCTAAAGTTCAAAAGAAAGTTTAAAAAAATTAATACCCAAGAACCTAGGTGGCCAGATTTGAAATGTGATAAAGTTTGATATACTGATATCTGTGACTATTTTGAGTCAAAACCCTTGAATTGGAACTAATCATACTTAACTTATGTACTGAATCTCAAAATTAATACTAATTATTATAAGTTTCACATAATTTATGTCATTAGCCTAAAACGCACCCAACCCAAAGTTCATGAAATCGGAATTTTTTCATCATAGCACACTGATTTTACAGGCTTGCATAGAACTTGCATTTATTTGTGTGTTTTCATTTATAAAATCCCGATTTTATGAACTTTGGGTGCGTTCAGGCTAGTGGGTTATACTGAATTTTAACTTCAAAACTAAATTTTCTACAAGATGAGTTTATTGAAAAAGGTGATTTATCAATAATTAACAAAGTTAATCTACTTCAAACTTGAAAATTGCATTTTATTTAATGTAATAAATAAATAATTATGGTAGTCACAGTTTTCTAACATGTTTTATTCGATTTCGTAGCTCATTTTAAATCATAATTATCCATTTGAGCACCTAACAAGTTTCTATATGAGGAAATATTGAGGAAAGTTTGAAAAATGCATTAATCTGACTATGACTGTAGCTATATTCCATTACACAAACAGGGTTTCTGTAATCTGTTCGTTATAATACAACAAAACAGATAGAACCCTTCGGCTTTAATAAGTCCTTATCTATTAGTTATTTGAGAATTTTTTATTTCTGAAATTTCGGGGGGGGGGCCGGGCCCCATGGGCTCCCCCCTGGCTACGCCACTGTTTGTATGTAATATGAATCCAATGTGAATAAGATGCTCATGATCGGGGAATAACTCTAGCCTCGTCTACATATTTCTTCTATATTGTGGTTAGTAGGATAGATTGCTATCTAACTTTTGCTTGATGATATTAATCGCTATGTTCACAACACAAATTTGAACCATAATTGGTATCGATAAAAGGGTAAAGTATTGACAAGAAAAAATTATCTATTATAATTTAGTATCGATCAAGTAAACAACAAAAAAATTCTAGCTCAATTTCTCAGAACATTCCCTAATTCCAATGACCAGATTTGGAGACCACCCAGAAACGAAGTTCAGTTTGCAATCAATCATCATACAATTACTCTCAATAAATTGGAATCCCATTCCCATTTTTTTCACCAATTAACTTCTAAAAAGTAACCAAATGCACATAACAATTATATTACAGAATTTTATTTAGTCGCATGGAATACGGGATGTGACATTACAGCAAGAAAAAAGTGACTGACGAGTTGTCTGGAGTATTAAAAGAGATTCATACATAAAACATCGAGTAATAATGTTTTGGTAAGACACCTTGTAAACATTCTTTAGTGCCCGCCTGTTATGAGGCGTTTCAAGAATAGAAGTAGGTCCAAACAACTTATAATTACGGAGCCACAAACTTCAGGCTGAATGATGTTACGAGTTTTGGCAAATCGATTGAATAATACTACCATAAAGCAGCGTGAAAAAGTGCAAAAAAATCTCACAAACAACTGAATGCAAGGCTGTCACATCGATTTCTTAAGGCCCCTAAAACATTTTTATGAGTCCCTCCTTTTTCCATTCTTTGTCATCTTTATAGCATTCGTGTAAAAAAACTTTTTTTCAACTCAACCACAATGAAAAACTCTTTATGAAATTTTTGGGATCGGTGTTACAGTAAAAATTTCTCAACTGGACTCTTCTCACTATTGTTAAATACAATATCCAATAATTGATGCATTAATCTGCTAGTAATTGAATGAAATACATTTAAAGTACATGTTTTTCTATGCATAATAATAAAGATGGAAAATACGTGGTAAACAATCCATTTTTCCTTTATACTTAAATACTGGAAACAAAAGGCAGCTTCTTTCTGAATACACTTGAGCATTCGGTTCCCTCCATGGATTGAGATGAATGATTGAATACAACTTCGCATTGTGAATAGGTGGGAATTTGAAAATTGAAAATTGTGTATACCTTGTTGCTCAGCAAGTAATTTATGCAAGTTTGCCATAAGAAAAAACGATTATGACTGATTTCCGTTTATGTCAGATACGTAATGCCAGCTATTGTAGGCGCTAAGAAACACCTGTTTTAACACGACTAGCCAGACGGAATTTGCACTGTCAAATTCCGCAACCTGATTTACTGCCGATCGTGGTTTTCCAACAGCCCCAAGCATGACAGACCAAGGCGTGCAATGTGAATTATCACTGGCTATCTCTATTTGGTTATCCATTTCAAGTGATTATTTGCGGATTGAATTCCAATATGCTAATTATTCGAGGCGCTTTACAAACTAACAAGATTGTAAATTGGTTATCTTCCTTACAACGATTTCTGTTC
This sequence comes from Conomelus anceps, assembly GCA_948455865.1. NCBI lineage: Eukaryota > Metazoa > Arthropoda > Insecta > Hemiptera > Delphacidae > Conomelus > Conomelus anceps. The sequence goes on from OX418223.1 coordinate 30,141,282, forward strand.
AAATATAGAAGTTATTCAAATTTGAAATAATATGATATGAACTATAACAGGGGCTCAGCCAATATTCCATAGAATTGTTAGGAACTACATGGTTCAGCCATTTGGTTAGACAAATATTACAAAAAATTCATGTTCAAGTAATATAATTATGTCATGAAAATATTCTTGAAAATAAAATAATAGAATTGTTAGATATTGTTGTGTGTTTATCTTACACAAATACAATATTCTTTCTTTATAATTTTTTAAAAATCTGTGTTAATGGGTTCATGCTGATACTTTATCTTTGTGGGTGTATGGGGCTTAGTGGGTAAGTGCATCTTTTGAATAAATAAATCCAATTAAATATCATTAGAAATGGAAAATTAATCAATTTATTAATTAAAACAAAAAGACTAAATAAAAATGCGAGTACTTATTCCTCCACTTCATATGAAATAAGTGGTAGCTTTGTAGTCAATTTTGAACTTCTGAAACATTCTCTCATATATTGATAGTATTTTGTTTTATAATTATTTTATATTGCTTGTATGGTCTGATTAGCTCTTCAGTATGCTCCTCCCACTTGTATTATAAGTCATAAATTATGTATAGATATGTATATAAGGCATATAAGTCATTAGATTTAGAATCACTTCATCGAAATCAACATGTGTCTGTAATTGTGAAAGTGTGGTTCCATTGTATTCTAAAATTTTATTTCACATTCTCCGAAATATATTTTATTTAACAGTACCCGAAGAAAAGATTACAAAAATTATCACAATAGATAATTATTTAATGTTCTAAATTTTCTCCTCCCCTCCAGCAAGCCAATTACCCTGTTCCCAAGTTTTATCAAATGAGTAGCTCTGGTTGAAAACTTTACATTGGGCCTATATTACTCATGAATTCACTTCACATTCCCAATTCGCTTAATGTAGAGCAAAGGGCCATATTTCCTTTCTACGTATCAGCTTAACCCTCAATTAAGCAACAGCGCAATTTTGTGGAAGTCACAATCAGCTTCTTATCTTAGAAGCCGAGTCGAGAAATTATCATTCCAATTTACAAAAGTTGAGACGAGGCTCACTTAAAGAGTCGCTTCTAACTTGGATCTTCAAATAGAGACTGCTCCGCCCTTCTTCCTATATTCGCATCCCGTTTAAACATTAATATTTTTCTTACGCTCTAGTTTTCAAGAGCTCAAGCCTCTCTCACTATAGCTGAGTATTCCTTCTATGCTTCTCCTTCCTTGAGTTTTCACTATCCTATTCTTATAACTAGGAAGTACCTGGTCGAATTATTTTTTTGTTTTTCAAGATGATAATAATAATGATAGCAGCTATAATAATTATGATAGCAGAATCACTTTGTACGGAATGTATATGCAGGGTCTCTAGCAAAGTAAGCTACAAATAATAATAATAAGCGTATGGCTTTTAATGGTGGGGAGACTCTTACGGGTAGTTCCACCTCGCCGTTTGTGCCATGTTACGGGGAACATGGTGGACCTACTATTTTAGGTGGGTTCCGAACCACCGGGTAAGTGATAATAAAGCTTGTAACATCAAGTCATTGAAGCACGGTCACCCATCCAAGCGTAGTCTTGAACGGTCGTGACTGAACATCACGACCACTTGAACACCACGCTCACCGCATGACCAATCATCAGTAAGCTACAAAAATTCCCTGACTCAAATTCAAATTCAAATTCATTTATTCTTCCAGTTGATACAATTCATAATCATCAATGTTGTCAAAGTATACAAAATTTAAAAAAAAAAAATAGAAGCATATAATTATAAACAATAAAGAATAATACAATTTCACTGTTATATAAAGTATAATCCTTACAACATCAACTGTAGAACAAATAATTTCAAGTACCCCGAGGAAAGCTAGTCCTGTTTGGGGCACCATCATCATTTTAAACTTATAAGAAAGAAGCAATGAGACATCTAGCTGAGCTGGAGCTGTAAATTATTAATCGGTAAGAAGTTTTAAATTAAAAAGTTGCAGGCGTAATAATATTCAGACTCTACCTCCCCTCATTCAAAGATGATATTAAGATATAAAAGAAAAAAACGTAAACAAGATATACCTCAGATACAAGAAAAGTTTTCTAACTAAATAATTTTTTTTTTTTTTTAAATATTATAAATGAAAGGTATACTAATGTCTACGTAGTAACTATAATTACAGATAATTACTTACATTCAATTAACATAAAACAAGAAACAAACTAATCTTATGGATTGAGAAATGATCATGTTTCAATAACATTTTTAAGAATAAACAAAACAACAGGACAAAAACTACAAAGTAATGAATTCAGCGAATTATCCTAAGTTACCAATCTATTCCAGTCTTGAAAAAAAACACTCCACATCACCCTGTAATAAAAGCCAGGATTTCACTTCATATTTAAATCTCTGGGGATTATTTATTTGCTTCAACTCGGCTGGTAAGTAATTGAATATTCGGGGGGCCACATATAAGTAGAATCTTCGAAATATTTCCTTATGCGGCCGCGGTGGTATTATCATGTTCCTTGATCTTAAATCCTGTCTCCTACACTGCTCTGCTACTACATTGGTGTCTCTTTTTGTTTGAAATTTTATAACAGTTTTAAAGAAGTAAAGGTATCTGAGCGGCAGCAAATTCCAGTTTCTGAATATATCCAAGGACGAATGCAACAATGGTTTTTTATCCATTACTCTCACAATGTGCTTCTGTCCAATTACTAGTGGGTTGATAATGGAAAAATAGGTGCCACCCCAAGCTGTTACTCCATATGTCAATCTGCTCTCCACAGTGGCATAATAGAGCATTTTTAATACATTATTTGGGCATAAATTTCTAAGAAAATAGAATTTCCTACATGCTATGAATAGTTGTTTTTTCAAGTTTTTAATGTGTTCTTCCCACCGCAACCTTGAATCTAGAATTACTCCCAAATATTTTATTGAATGTGTACTCTCCACAACTTCACAGTTGCAATTTCTTAAAATACATGTTGGAGAATGGACTATTATATTGAGATTGCTGACTTCATTTGGTTTTAAGTTGAATTGCAGGATTTTTGTTTTATTTATATTGAGTGTTAGTAAGTTTATATCAAACCAATATTTGAGTGCTTGTAAATCTTTAGATATAAATAATTTCAAATTTTCAATGGAATCAGCTACATAGCACAAAGCTGTGTCATCAGCATAAGTGGTCATACGTCCTTCCAAAACTCCAGAGCAAAGGTCATTAACAAATATAGCAAATAGTTCGGCTGAGAGAGCTGAACCCTGTGGGACTCCACAATATACAACAGCCTCTTCACTCAGCATAGAGCCGATTCGAACCCTCTGAATTCTATGTGACAGGAAGCTGGAGAACCAATCGTTGCATATTCCCAGTATACCGACTTTTTCAAGCTTTGCCAATAACAATGAGTGGTCTACCGAATCAAACGCCTTTCTTATGTCTAGAAAGAGGGCAGCTACTTTTTTATTGTCATTTATACCACTATATATCTGGGATAAGAGCTGCATAATAGCGTCTTCTGTCTTCAAGCCTTTTCGAAATCCAAATTGGTTTTCACTATAAAAATTTGTTCTACTAAGGAAATTTTGCAGTCTTGCTCTTATTAGTTTCTCTAGTATTTTTGCCATTGTAGGTAGTAGTGAAATGGGTCTATAGTTGGTCATTAATTTTTTATCTCCAGATTTATATATGGGGACAACTATTGATTTTTTTAGTTTTTTTGGGTACATACCAGAAGTTAAACTTAAATTGTATATGTATGTTAGAACGGGTGATAGATTTTGAACATTAATTTTCAAGGTTTCTGTATCTAATTCATCTTCACCAGACGACTTTTTGTTTTTCAACCCTTTAATAGTTTTTTCAACCTCCAACTGAGTAACTGGTGTAAAAAACATGGAATAGCATGGTGAATTTATATGGAATTTATTACTGTACAAGTCCTCCCTATTGCCATCTAACCTGGTGTTCATGCAACTCTGACTTTGTGAGGTATTAACATTTATGAAATGATTATTAAACTTATTTGCAATATCTTTGTTATCAGTTAAAACAATATTATTCTCTGAAGTTATTTCTATTATTTTTACATCCTTATTCTTTTTACCTATGAGCTCATCTATTACCTTCCAACTTTCTTTTGCTTTTCCTGATATACTGTTCAGGAGGCTATTGTAATAACTCTCTTTTGCTTTTTTTATTTCATTTTTTAAAGTGTCACGGCATGTTTTGTACATATTTTTGAGTATATCATTATTTGGTTGCCTAGTCATCTGTCTGTATAAGAAGTTCTTCTCGTTTACTCTACGAATAAGAATATTTGTTATCCATGGTTTGCGTTTTTTCATAAAAGTCTTATTCGAGATGGTGATTTCTCTTGTGGATGCCCTTATATGAGTTTGAAGTATTCTCGTAAAAGTATCGAAGGCACTATCCACATTTGTGTGATTATATACTTCTGAAAAATCTTCATTATCGAGTTTATTTTTAAGTAGGTTTTTGTCTAATATGTGTTTTCGCGTTACAGTCGGTTCACTATCTGATGATGTGCAACTTAACTTCACCAAAGAGTGGTCAGTAATATTAATATGATCTATAGAGGCATAGAAGTCCATACTATTATTTACTTCAGCCCTTAAGCGAATAAACATATGATCAAGGCAAGTTGATGTTTGAGTACAAACTCTTGTTGGAGCTTTTACATAGGGTTCAAAACCATAACTTGAAAGTAAAAAGTTGTATCTATCTACTATTGTATTTGCCTGTGCCAGAAGATCCAAATTAATATCACCAACTAGTATAACATTATCATGGGTAGTGTTTTCAAGGCACTGATCTAGTTCATCTAGGAATATGTCAGTTGATATAGCTAATATTCTATACAATGATATTATTTGAAAATCACAGTTAGTATCAGGAGTTTTGAAAGTGAGAATGAGGCCATCGGATGAGGAAAAGTTTGCTTTTACACACTGATAACTTATATCTTCCCTCACATACACAATAATGCCACCCGATCTGTATGTATTATTACAGTTAGCGAAGGAATTGTAATTTTTTATTTTAAAGTTATTTACTCTCTCCTGATCTTTAATAAAATTTTCCCTGACCAATATAAGGTACTACCCGACAGGCTCGCTTCGTTCGTCTTAACCGTCTAGCCGGGAGGCAGTCTCCCCTGGACCCCAGAGGGTGATTTAAAACTCGTACAAAATCCTGAATTGATCCAGCACTTTTGTTTGTTGATCACCTGTAGTGATGGATTCGGGCACAGTTATTCAATTCACAACTCCTTATTTCTTATATTTAATTATTTAATTTTCACTTTTGGCCGTTTTTTGGGGAATTTTTTAAAATTCTTTCTTAGCATGCATATTGTGCCCCAACAAATGTGTATCAAACTTCAACTTAATTAGTCATGTAGTTTTCGAGAAACGCTGATGAATGAGTCAGTGAATCAGGGGTATTTGGCTTTTATATAGATGGAAAACAAAAAGACCTTCGCGAATAATCAAAACAATTTTATGATTGTTAGCCTACCTAGCTTATTTGTCTGGTTGTCCATCTAAAAACGCATTTCAATTTCGATATTGGAGCATTTCATGTGAGGGTTTCTATAATTAGTATAATTATTATTAGGTGCATAATTACTACGAAGTTTTCCCGATATTTTTTTAAAATTCCATGACTTTTCCAGAATTTAAAAATTTCCTGACTTTTCCCGGTTGCTAGTCACCCTGATATATGTGTGTGAATATGGTATAAGCAACACAGGAAGAATTATGTATAATATTAAAATAAAAAGCCAAAACTTGAATAGATTACCAGAAGGTAGCTGATCAGAAAACATTCTTTTCGAATAATCTTGAATAAAATTATAATGAAGCACCAATCAAGAATGTCATCCATCTGTTTTTTTTTTTTTAAATCAAACAATAACAGCCGAAATGTTTTGTATAAATGATATCTGTCAAAACCATAAATATATACTTATAGACTATTGATATAATATGAAATAGTAGGCTTACAAGATGTTCCATAAATCATTCGAAGAAAGCATGATTTAAAGATATATCAGACCTGATGAAAGAACAGACAAGACACTCTAGCAATAAGAGGAGATTTAGTGGAATTCAGTCACACTTTTTCCAATTTATTCCAACTCCACATCGTCTGACTTCTTTGAGCCACTATCTTACAAACAGAAAAGTGACTCATTAAAGTCCTATTGTTTTCAAAATCTTGCAGTTCCATATATACTACACTTATATATGCAATAAAAACCTAAAAAACACTTTTAAGTGGAAATTAACTCACGTTGTGGCGTGACGACCGTTTCACTCTGTTGTCATGAGCATCGTCAGACGACGTTTGATGGTTATCTCAAATAATTGATCAAATAATCATGATAACCCTCAACTCATGCCTTAAATCAGTGTACTGTGGGTCGTCTGATGATGCTCTTGACAACAGAGTGAAACGGCCGTCACGCCATAATGTGAGTTAATTTTAACTTAAAAGTGTTTTTTAAGATTTTATTACATTTAAGTGGAAACAAGATGGATCTTCAACATCACAGTAATATAAGCGTCAATAGAAATGTGTGAAATAGAAAAAATTGTTGTGAGTTTATATTCTGCAAAACCTGACTCTCAAAACTTGAATATTATGGATTTTTATTTCCTAAAATAAATTAAGGAAATTATGAAGCGACTTTGATTTGCTACTCAATTAATTAAATGTTTTAAAATACGCAAGGTACAAGAATCCATAATAATAATTTTTGTCAATGTAATTCTATGAATCTAGACGTTGAGAATTGTTATATTACAAAGTAATATATTTTCTAATAATCATAAATTATATGCGACTGAAACCTATTTTTCATCAAAGTTACAGCCACCACTCTAACCCACAGGGAAAATTGGATGCGCCTGCACAGTACCTATACGAATTGGCATCTGGAACTTAGATGGGCGTTAATTTTGCTACCTTGACGAAGTCAGTTATGAAATTCAAATATCCAGAAGGCATCCTTCTCAAATTCAACTTGTTTTGGCTTCCACGGCACCGTGTAGAACCGATTGCAACGTTTGCTCTTGTGGCTGAAGCGTTTAACATACCGGTCGCGACAACTTTTGATTGTAATCTACATTCAAATTAGGCACAAGCTGAATAAGGTTACGCCTATCAATTGCTTTATTAATTCTTAATCTACACGAGACTGGGCAAATGTTATCACATGTACTGATAGTAGTACCTTAGTACTCAGGTTCCGGACCGTGGGACAACCTCTTTGCTTGTTTGATATTCTATTAGCGAGTCGTTATCAAATTCATTGAACATGAACAGCGTTCAGGATGTTGTAAAATGATGTTCTCCTAATGAATCTAATAAATACTCATTAGGATTCTTGTATGGCATTCATTTCTGTCCAAGCTGAGCATCACCAAAACTGAACAGTCCTCTTATTAAGATTCTATTAGATATGAATTGAGCAGATAATCGTGTTCCTCTGATTTTGACGATACGAGAATCTGATAAACAACTAAAAACTGAAAAGGAACTGGATTTTTATTAGATGATTAGCGAAAATTAAAGCCTTAATTTGAGAAAAACTTCAGTATTTATTTCCGTTGCGGAAAGGATATGATGGTGACTTAACTAGAAGCTGGAAAGTCAAAATGTGGAATGCTTCTTCCTACATTATCAGAATTTGATTTATTTCAATTATTAAATTGATTTTCCCGAAAATTCAAGATTTAAATTTTTTTTGGCTTTATAAAAATTATATTTATAAATTCAGATAAAAAAAAGAAAAATTAAAAGATCTATAAACTCATCAATATCTATAACCACTGTAAATATATGGTGGGCTCACACCATAAATCCTAAAATTCCAATTGCAATTATGCAGTTTAGGGAAGGAGAAAATGAAGGGAAGGGTCAAGAAAGGAAAAATTTCTCCAATATGCATTTTTTGTGATCCCTCTAAGAGCTTCGGTTTATTTTCGTTTCTAAATATTCTAGAGCATATTGATGTTGCCCTCTTTGTTACTGGTAGACTGCTACTAGCCTACTCAACTTTTTTAAATGTTAGATATGCTATTCTATGGTAATGTATCATGTAAAAAGCATAAAGCAATGAAATTAAAATAATAATTCAAATCCCATTTTCATTAAAGTCTGCCAAAGGGAACAATTTTTGTTGCCCATGATAGCCTATTGATAGTCTTCTATCAGAAATTGAAACAAAATAAACTGAAGAAGAAATTATAAGAAAGCCTGCAAATTCCTTGAGTAAGCCCCATTTGTATGGGGCTAGAGTCTAGAGTGTATCAGACATGCCCAATAATATAGTTTATTTAAAATGTTGAACTCCATTTCTATTTGAACTCCTAAAACTAGAACTGATTCTTTCCAAATATGATGTAAAACTAAACCATCACAAGTATATTCAACAGCAGCACGAATACACCTCTAATAATAATAATGGAATGAAAAAAAAACATTGTTAAAATTTCAACACGCACATACAAGATAATATGAAAGTCAATAATAAATAATACAAATTAGTGCCGGTGCCATGGAGTTTTGTAAAATTATAGAAACTTATGTCTATTGATTGTCTACTATCAGAAATTGAAAAAAATACACTAAAAAACAAATTATAATGAGCCTCCTGTAATAAGAAAGATTGCAAATCCTTATATCATGAATAAAAATTAATATTTTCGTTCAATTTAAAATAAACAACTGAGATTTACAAGTGACAATTTTTTGAAACAGTCAATACACTAAAAACAGTTTACACAAACCAAAAGACGAGCACCGATGATGGACCCGCGCGGTCCGAAATGGCCATCTGCTCAGTGAGTAAAATATTTCAATTTTTACTCAAATATTTGACTGCATAGTCGTACAATTACTTGTAAATTACTAATAAAAACAATATTATTTGAAACACAAGCACTAAATTCTGAAAAAAGTTTCTGTTTTGCTGATAAAGTCTCCGTTTTGTTGAAATTTGTCTTTTGTAATTAACGACTAGTATTGCTTTTGTAGGCTTGCTCATAAACATTTCATGATAACAGTTTGCGTTTGTGCCATAGCGGCACAAATCATGAACATAACCTTAGAATTTATTTTCTTGATTTACAGCTAGCTCATGAAGAAAGCTTTCACATTCCGTCAAGTATATTTTGATTATGCAATGCAATTTTTATAGCTTTACAAAACTTGCAATGAATTTCATGAGTTCGATCACGTTAGTTCAATGTATATTGACATAAAATGAGAGAGTTTCCTGAATTTAAATCTTTATTTCATTAATACCTGGAGATGGTCTGAATGTAGCATTATCGTATAGAATAACTTTATTCCACTTGCATAAGCAATATTCTACACAACTTCTAAATAACTCAATAGTCAGGAATCAGAAAACGAAAATGATACCAATCAATAATTTTCAAAGGAAATAGATGTTACAGAGGTATTCTGATCTTAAACAGACTTTTGCTGTTGGAGCGTTAATTAAAGAGTACAAGAATCCTTCAAATAATATTTTTTCTTTTTGATAAATATTTCTTACAAGGTTTCATGATTCTTTATTGCAAGTATGAGACAAATTAAAAACCCTGAATTGCCTAGAGAATTCATTTTTCACAATGAAAATATTCCCTTTTTTCTAAAAAATTAATTCTGCCATCCAACATCACAGAATACTTTTGTATCAACAGAAGTATTGTACTGATCAGTTGGTACAACTGTGATGTTGATAGTTTATATCATGATGTACGAGGGTGTTTTTCATGTTTTAAATTACAGTAGCCGGCAGCTAGCTGTGCACTCTAGTGGAGAGCCACGAGATTTCGACACTACCTGTACTGAAAACATTGATCGGTTTTCCTTCCAAGCACAAACTCACTGCCGAGTCTGATGTTCTCAGAAAGGCACCGATATCACCCCGTGAACTCTACTTCACCATCATCCTATTTCAAGGTTATGAGTGCACATTATGCCAACTGTAATTAGAAACCTGGTCCTTTCTACAACTTTTTGATTAACCCTACTTTTTGATTTACATAAGCATGTGAAGCTTTCTCATTGTTAAGGTTGTAAAAAATAAATAATCCTGGAGTTTCAGCAAACTCGACAAAAATATAACCCATATTCTTCTTGATTAAGTCCATTGGAGCTTGTTATAGGATTCTGATACAAATATTTGAACTTTCTATGCTTGCATATTCTAGAAAATTTAATGACTATAACAATATCCTCCTTTCACAACAAACACCTATGTGAATTTCTGAGGTAAAGTTTATCAAACAGTTTAGCATGAATTTATTCTTGAAAAATTTGGTAGAATTTTAGTAAAGTTTTCCACTTTGATTAGTTACGTTTACTGTTTCATCTATTTTTTTTAAATGGCGGCTAATTGAAGATAGCACTTACTAATGTAGGTAGCGTAGTCAGATGATTATAGTAATTTTTAGTATTCTACTAGAGATAAAGTGATGGAAATAAAAGGTTTATTGGCTTTAAGCCCATCTTCTAGTTAGAAATAAAGAAATTAAGCGACCTCTCAGTTTTTAATGGACTGTTATTGTGAATTTACATTTGAAACTTGATCTTGAATAGTAGATCGATTTATTCTGCATTGAAGTTTACCAATTGAAAAGGGAGTTAACATTTTGAATGATCGCTGGTTAATTGACGACATATGTTTTATGTTAGCATGTGATAAATCTTGCGACAATCAACTCTGACATTACTGCATGGTTTCTGCAGGAAGGTGTGCCATGAATTGAAGATGGATACCATGCATTCCTTCTTTATCTCCAAAGGGAACACATCCTTGCTAAAACAAGTTTCAGCAATCAAGTCACTAGCAGGATTATCACCACTGACCAAAAATTTGAATGAAGTATCATAGCTCTCAACTGGGATAATTCTTTTCATTCTGTATTCATTTTAATTGACTTCTAATGTGTATTGTTCATTTTTTGATAATGCTGATATACATTATACATTTATTGCATGTATACATTATACATGTATATATTGCATGTATACATTATACTTGTATATATTGCATGTATATATGGCATGTATATATTATGCAAATCGCATGTATACATGCTAATCGCACATTATAACAAATGTATAGTACACAATTTGATGTAATTAACAAATTATTTTTTTATTTTACACACAATAAAAATAAAGAACTTCCTAAAAAATACGTTCAAATTTAGCTGTAGAAAAATAATATGGTGTTTACATAGTTGAAGACTAGCGAATATCACAATCTCCAGAAGAGAAAATTTCTTGCTTGATTAAAAGGTTAATAGAGACTTCTGTTTTCTGTTAAACTTGTAATTCACCACCATGAGATAAATAAATATAATAGATAATATCAGGAAAAAATTGTTAATTTAGTAATAGGGTTATTTATACCTCAATTAATCAAAATACAAGAAAAATCTTATTGTCTCTTGGAAATTTTTGGTTCCATCTCAACTGAGAGCATGAAATGTAGGGAATAATGAAATTGGTAGTGAAACTGGTTGAAGAAGACGCGAATTTCTCAATAAAACATGGAACCAGATAAAAATGTTCATTATTTATTCATTTGTTTAGAAGGCAGCAAATTCAGAATATTAAATTTCCATTGAAAATAATTGTGAATGGTATTGTTTGATTTCCATACGCGAGCAGTGCATCATTGATTGGAATCATTTCAATAACCCTTTAGCAATGTATTAATAATTGATTTTTCAGCAGGGGAATAAATAATTCCACACAACTTTGTTTTAAGAAATCATAAACTCGTTTTGATAGAAATTCATAATTTGTTTCATTGTTAATTTCTGGGTACTTCATTCTTAAAAAACAAAATTAAATGTTTTTCAACAATTTTTATTTGTTATTTGTTTATGGTAAACAATCTGTGCTTGTTTTTTTAACCACAATAAAAACATTTTTTATTAAAATTCAGTATCGAAATCATGAAATCCAGATAAGTCTACTAGGCTCTGCCACTCAATTGCAGACGGAATATAGTTTTGCCGTTATTCTTCTAATGTATTATCTATTCACAGATAAAATTCTCAGATATTGAAATAAATTTTTAATTTCCTCCCAAACTCAAATCACTCTACTCAACATCTTAGCATAGTGAATGCCAGGCTGATATAGAACATTATTCTACCTGGAGTGTTATTCTACATAAATGAGAACTTCATATTTGATCAATTATCTATTCTATTAACAATAATATTATTTCTCCATATACATCGGACTTATCACACTATACAATATGAGTGATTTCCAAAGCTACAAGTAGATCTACTAGATCCAGTTAAGAATTAATTCCAAGATGCTGTCAAATTTCTCTGATACGTTTGAATGTGTACAACCCAATGTATCAAAAGCATTGTATAATTATTGACATATGACTATTGTGATTTTATTCACTTGTATTTTGCAACATAAGAGATTCCGTATCCTTCTATCTTGAGAAGAGTCTGCTTCATCTCTTAAGGAGAAACTTTGAAATAATTATTGAGTATTTCTAGTAAAATTGTCAAGAATATATGGAAAGTGAAAGTTAACATTTCATTCAACGATTTGAGGATGCGAGCCTATTTAAAAAGCAAGGGGGTTTTAATGGTCTGATATTTTCATATTTATTGAGCTTTCAATGCTTTTCTTTGTGAGTGACATTAGTCACTCGATAACACAAAAAATGAGATTGTCAAAGTATCTACAACATTCTATGGGGTTGTTCCATTCATAATTATTTGAATCATCGATTCCTTTGCATCTCTTATCAGTTTATTCCATCGATAATGAAGCACATTATCACACAATCATTATATAGTCTTTCGACACTGACCTTACTTGAAATTTTGAAAACTCACGAATATTCTAATACATAATTCATACATGTAATAATAATAATATAATGCATGATAATTCTCACTTGTGATCTATTCTAAAGGAGTTATGAGGAGTTTTTTCCATCGATATTGGAAGGGTAATAGTTTTAAAAAATAGAGTGACTTGAGCTTGAGACAGTAAATATTTTTATCGGATATTACCTTGAGGAGTCCTCATCCCCAGGTGTAATTGCCATGTGAGGATGAAGCACATGATCACACAATCATTATATTGTCTTTCGACACTGACCTTACTTGAAACTTTGAAAACGCACAAATATTTTAATACATTATATTTTGAGAAGGGGGAAGGAAAGCAGGGTAAACAATTTTTGGAGGGTACAGAAATCACAAACAGAAACTCAAATCTAGAGACCGATAACAAATTTAACAATTATGAATCGAGAGAAAAAACACCGATAGACAAAAGTAGGTCTGCGACCAGCTACTTCAGCGGACCGCGGGGAACTAACAGAAAACTGACAAGTTCCAACAGTCCTAACTAAAAGCATGACTGCGCATGCGCTGAAAGGAAGAAAGCACCCAGGTTCTGTCCCCCTCACCAGGGGGATTCATCTAAGCGTTTTTGAACACCTATATGCTCGCTGTTTGCGGTAATGATCCACATAAATATACCAGCAGCCGTAATTCCATTGAGATCAACTTGCCCGTCGAGGCTATTAATTACCTTTTATTAATACCATTAATGCGATATCAATGGCGCTGTCCACTTAAACACTATCCACCCACACTGTCTCGCCTGTCTACGGAATATGCTACTTGTTCACATTTTCTTACTTATAGAACAGGGGGCAGAAGAAAGAACATGAACCGGACATAAGTTGTACTGACCCCACCTCACCTCACCACTCTATCAGGTTTACCTGTAGCTACCATGGCTACAGTCGCTGACATTCGGATCAGCTCAGATGCAGAGGTGATCAGGATTCAATATTTATTATACTAAAGATTCAGAAGCGGCTTTTACATTCAATCATAACAAGAAGAAATGGAGGGAGCTGATTGGTGGTCATGCAATGTGCATGTATTCATGATAAATCATACAAGTAAGCACTCTGTTTGAATATTGAATGAGTGGTCATCGATCAAGTAATCGTGACATCGTGAAAGTGATTTTATGCTCGCCTTTATCAGCAGTTTGGATTTCACATATTATGCAGCTTCAGTTTGCTCAAAGAAAATAGTAACATTCTATTAGCCTTCATGGAATAACTAGAAAGAGGTTAAAAATTGAGGATGTATTGCGCTAGTGGTCTACTACTTGATATATGCTACATATAGCATAAATTGTTGTCATCGAGAGGTCTATTTTATGATTATTATTATTGATGAAGCATGGAAACTAAACATCGACAGAGTACTTTAAGGTAAATACCAACTTAGAATCACTAAGAGGAAATTGTGACTCACGTTATGGCGTGACGGTCGTTTCGTTCACTCTGATGATAAGAGCATCATCAGACGACCCACAGCACACTGTGGTGTACAAGTTCCTCACTCTCAGTGTACTGTGGGTCATCTGACGATGCTCTTAACATCAGAGCGAAACGGTCGTCACGCCATAACGTAAGTCACAATTTCAACTTAAAAGTGTTTTTTAAGTTTTTATTATTATATTAGTGGAAACAAAATGGATCTTCAACATCATAAATACCAACAGTGGTGGACTAATGGAATTTTGTCGTGTCGGGTGGGGGGACGATGGTCCGACCAGACCGGCGGGTTTCAGGGGTAATACACCCCAGGATGGAGGGGAGGACCAGGGGTACTTCCGCGGTAAGATTGTGATATGCTAATTGCCTGGAAATCACATTTTATTGTATATTAGCACTAAAAATGGTTTAATTGTTGTTGAAATGTTTTTCTTCATTTGCAAATGAGCAACTTTTTAAAAATCTTTTATCACTTGAAAATTACAAATGAACTCATACAACTGGCTTCACGTATCTTAAAAAATTATGGTGCTCGCGTATTAGATACGGACGCCACTATTTAACAATCTTAACCTAACCGCGCTAGATCGTGACGTCCGGTTAATTGGAATGTTCAGAAGATTCAGAGCAATCCAACATTACATACATTATTGAATTTGATATCTTGGAATTCACAATCTCTAGTGAGTTTAAGTTAAGCTTATTAAGTAGTGATCTCCATACAATTCGTAAGTACTAAAATATTTGATCTTACATTTTGACATGTATATTTTTTAGGAGCTGACAAAATAAAAGTTAAAAAACATAGTAATTGATCAATAGCCTATTCGATTTATAAATTTTTAGACATATCATACAAGAAAACATTTCCGAGTATTTTCAGAATACAACTGCAAAAATGAGAAAATGTGTGTTTTTATTGAACATATTGAACTGTTTGAAAATGGAATTTAATGTCCTTCTTTGAATAATTTCTTCTACTACATCTTCTCTTAGTGTAAGCCAACTTGAATCTTGCTATGTCACTGGTGTAATAATGTCTCATTTCAATAAATATAAATTATTATAATTTTTTTTTCTACATCGAAATGATCAATTACTAATAATAATCTGAATCGTTAAATATATGTTAATGCATCTAATAATTTACTAATTATAAAAATGTCTGCTCTCTAGGAAGGACCCCCACAGCCCCCTTTAATCCCCTCATGAATTCTAAGTAGAGACCAGTAAGAGATCTAGGTGAGCCTTCTTGAAAAGAGTACCTATTCGTGAATGCATTCTACTAGAGATAGAAACTTTCAAGATTCTCATACCCAGGAAATAGTGAAATTAGTGATTATTGATTGCTAATCTTTTTAAAACTTTTTTCGGTAGTTAGGCTACATTTTGTTGAATAAGTTTTTCCAATTTCATCATATCCCAATATTCCCATATTCCAACCGTGAAAATGGTTTGAATTATAAACGAGATCCCACTTAATATTTCTCTAGTATTTTCTATTTTTTGATACTGATTTAATTGTTGGCCAGAGATTAGTAATGTAGTGAGAATAGAGAGAAAAAAGGAACAGTGGCTCTCGGTGTTATCTGCTATGTAAATGTTTACTTCTAAGCAATTAATTACTCTGCTTTTGACACTTTTATGGTGTTTACTTGGATCTTTGTAAAATGTTCTGGTTGTTTGATTAGAAATTAATGGAGTCTTATGGAATATTGTTGAAGGTGCGAGGGTCCTTGATTGTTTATTTTAGAATTCGGTAGAAGTTGATAGAACAATTGAGAGATATCTCGATTATGCAAAATTATATAAGTAGTGAGACTTTTGTAAGTTAGTTCAGTCTTGTTTGAAATTCGTCGTGATAAACAAGTAGTGACAGTTCTCTGATAATTAATTATCATAAACTATTCCTATAGTGATAATTCTTTTTCCTATTAATAATTCATACCAATGAACTACTAAATAGTTCTAATTGTATTACGGAATAGTGCTACGTAAATTAATTGTTCTTTTTCGACGTTTCTTTTTGAATATTATTGGACAGTTTATTGTACAGTTATTATTCAATATAAGATCGGCCTTTCAACTTTTAGTGATTGATTATTGTACAGTTTATTGAAATCTCTTTATTAGTTGAACAATATCGATTTATCTGTTTTTAATTGGTTATTTTTCTGTAAGACATTACTGATCAGTGAGTGTTGTGATTATTTGTGTAAATAAAGTGCGAGTGATAAATTTAAGTGTTGCCAGCGTTATTTTAGACATAGAACCCGTAACAGTAATAAGATTTTCTGAGACCAAAATGAGTCTCAGAAAAATGAGTCTCTAAATGAGTTTACAGAAGTTCTTGTAAGCTCTCCACTATTACTCATGGATTCATGGACCTCAAGTTCTTCCAAGGACCACGCAGCCTCCTATATATTTAACAATACTTTTTCTACCAAAATATACCAGATTCTGCAAACACAATAAAGGAGCAACTGTTTGCGACAACAAATACCATTTCTACACTTCCTGTAGTGTATTGTACAAGAATAATGCAACAAACCTCGCGTCCATATGCTAAAAGAGATAAATGAGTAAAAAACAGTTTGTCAAGCGAACAAAATGTCTAAATAAGAGCTGTTTTCTTCGTTTTTGTAGCCGTTTCGCCCACCTGAATGTCAAACTCAGGAACAAGGGTAAGACAGCCTCTTTGTCACCACCAGTGGCCTGTCTGTAATAATAATACGCTATTTGCATAGACTTGTGCCCGTAGTTTGCATAATATATTTCGACTAGAGAACAACAGCAAGTCATCAGTTCTTTGAATGTACCGTATTTTCTGGACGCCAACTAAAACCCGATCACTTCAAGACAATATACAGGTATAAGCTATAGATATACTCTATAATGCTGGATGTCTTCACGTTTCAATGATTTGGTAACGGGTTCCCAGTCACCGATATGCGAGGTCTGTCCACTTACTTTTGAATTCATAATTCATGTCGACACTTTCCTACAATAACATCTGTTTTGATGACTGCTGTGCTTCCTTACAAACCTGCATTTTAACATCTTAGGTTGGGGACGCGAGACTTCTGTAGCAGTCGCTCATATCGAATGTAAACAACTTTTTGCATATTGAGTACGACTGAACGAATATAAATATAAATTATATTTTTCTAATCTCAGTGATACAGCATTCTGCTGGTCAACCTCAGCAACATTATGATAATCAGTTGTGACCAAGCAGCATTCAATCCCAATAGAGATTTATGAATTCTGTAGCAATCTAATATTAAAAATAACACTGTATTTCACTTTTATATAACGTTTTTCTCACATATATTGGAGATGGTTGAGGGGTGTATTTCACTTCTGAAAAGAAGCTTCGTCAGTCTATCGTCAGCAATTGTAGCCTATATTATAGAGACCAATCAGGATTAGAATCTTAACATTTCCTTCTTTTTTCGGAGGATAAAGCCCACATAGGTCTGAGAACTGTGCGTGGGTAATGAATTGGATGATGGTGATTGATGAGTTGGACCTACAGTTTTAGGTGGGTTCCGAACCACTGGGAAGTGGTTTTACAGCAGAGAACAGAGTTTGCATTAATTGAATACAATGTTCTGGCTCAGGATATCACTTAAAAAAATTAAAAGTCCTCACCCTTATAAAAGACATTTACAGTTTTTTCAGTGTTAGTTTAGGGGGATATACATTCCTCTCAACCACCTGGTCTAGCTCCTTATCAAAATGATGCTTTGATATTAATTTCGTGTTGTATAATGAGTTCAATTCAAAATCACTGAAGCCTTATCTATGTCAACTTATTTATTTATTTATAATACATACTTAAAAATTACAAACAATGGAGGCTTACAGCAAATGCCAAAACAAACCTCATTGAATACATTAGATTGACTAAAAACAAACAAGGAAATCACAAAACAAAAATTTTAACGCTAAGCTAACGACTTCCCTTGTAATGCTCATTCTAATCTGGTTTTCGATCCTTTTAAGCGTTTTGTGATCTTTTTGTTACATGTCACACCAATACAGATAGAGTTAAATGGTTCTTCTATGTATAAAGTAAAATCGAAATCCTATTTTCTTATAAGCTGTTAGAAGTGCAATGTATGGAAAAAAGATAAGCTATTACAGACTTGTAGATTTACACTTGAAAACTGGAACAAAATTTTAAAAGTTCATTAACTTGGAAATTGTTATTATTCAATGAGGCTGTATGCTCTCATTTAGAATGAACTTTATTGTCATCTTCATTAGATTCATTTGAACTATAGATCAACTGTCAATCAGCTTCGATCGATTGAGTGCAGATACTATTCACTTGCTGTAATGAATTTTGCCGTTCAATTATGCGTTCGCATTGTTAATATGGCTTGGCTAATTAATGCGAAACTAGATCACCTATGAACATTTTTTGTTGTAGGTTCATAAGTGAAATATTCCTCAGCTTAGCTAAGACTAGAATGTCTTTCAGACCTGTGCACAGGGGGACCTACCCCAGGGCAGTCACTGCAGTGCTTTCATTCTTATTATTTTTATAAATGTCTCTTTTTTTTTAAATGTATATTTAACATAATCGATCAAATATTACAATTATTTTAAATAGATTCGGTTAAATATAAATTGTGTTTTTTTTTCAAGAGAAGAGCATTATTTAATTAAGAGGAGTGGCCTTATTATTGTGAACATAGGAGTGGCCGTAGCCGAGTGGGTTAAGTGCTGGTTTGCTAGCTCAAAGGTCCCGGGTTCGATCCCAGTTCTGACCGAAAGTTTTTACCTCGGGCCACTCCCGTGTTTCGGAGGACACGTTAAGCTGTCGGTCCCGGCTGCTTAAGAAACAGTCGTTAAGTCACGTCAGAGGCCCTGGACTTATTCAGGTGCGACCTGATAACTCTGACACCAGACCTGAGCCAGCCAGGTCACACGATATTATATATATATATATTGTGAACATAAATTGACAAAATGAAAATAGTTATTATCTTTTCGAAGAAGACCAAAAGAGGGAACTTGATTGTCCAAATGTTATTCCAGAGTCAATCCCTTTTGGAGCGGTGTAAGTAAAACTGCTGTTCGAATTAATTTATTTTATTTCATATTGATTACTGTTATGTATAACATAAAGATAATACATTTTTAAAAAATTTTGAATTTGAATTTATTACTACTAGAAGCCAAGTTCACATCTTCTTTAAAATAATTATTGAACTGTTGCAAATGATTCGAGCATATCATATTATAGATGAAACCCAAATCATTGGTGATACTGTATTCAAAAAATATTTCTAAGCCATCAATATGAATAAGGTTTGAAGTTTCCAACAGATCAAGACTAATCAATTTCAGAATCAATTGCATTTCAATACCATAAAAGCCTGATAATAATTCTTTGAGAAATAAATAGGGGTTCATTTATTAAAATTAAAAGTAAATGTGTAAGTAGATTATTTTACAAAAAAATGGCTTCTTAAAAAAGTTAATGTCAGAGGTGGAATTTTTCAAAGCGATTATATTAATACTTCCCAGACGCCCACACAGCCTGTTAATGACAGGGATTGATTTCATCATGCGATTATCATAATAATACTTTCCTCACGTTTTTACCAGTGAAATCAATGGGGTCAATACGATGCGGTTTCTCATAATAGTCAAACAAATTAGAGTCTTACGAATTAGAGTTTTAGAGTCTAAACATTTTATGAGACAAATAAAAAATAATTATCTGGATATATTCAATCGCGTATAATATTTTTATTAAGATAATTAATAAGGCCAATAAAAGCCTGATCGTTCTTCACTTTCTGGGCGACCAACCTGGTTCTTAGTTATTGACCAATCGTAGTGAAGACTCAGTTTTAACTCGACCGTTCGGCGTTTCGTCTGTCCGTCTGTCAGTAGGTATGTTGCACGATTACGGTCAACCTCTTTGACTGATTGTCATGGAATTTTGTATGCATGATCTTTATTCCTGGACCGAACGATGATATTTTTTAAATGTCCCCATCTTTTTTAACCACGTAACATCCTTACAAATATAGATTACTGTAAAACGAGATTAGGCGACTCGTAACTAAATTATATAATGAAATCTTAGAGGTAATAAAAGGCCATAAATCGATTAAAAAGAGTAGAGTAATAAAATAAATTCACCAATGTGAACAAGGGAATATCAATTGTTTGAAACAGAATCTATTACAAGAGAATTGAACTAGGGTTTACAACAGCAATAGTTTAAATAACACATAATGATAGTTTCGCTAATATTTTAAGGTTTCATATTACTATGAGTTGTTCATTTGAAAATTCCCTGTAGAAAACAAATTTGATGAAATTAATGAGTGGATAACTGATGATATTCTTGCAGAAAGAAATAGAGTTAAAGATGTATAATTATGATGAATTCAAATTATCTAGAAATATGTTAAGTGAAGATAATTACAAAGCTGTAAAGAAAACCCATACAAAAAATTGAAAAAGAGCCAAATTTAAGAAAACAGCTGAAATTTTGAATAATAGTGTGTACTTTAACACAGCAGTGTGGGATGTAATAAACGAAAATAGGCAAGTGTAGCTCATGTAGATGCTTATACTAGAGTCCCCAGAATAATTGACGAAAATAACAAAATATTGGTGATAGTATAGATATTCGTAATTTCATTAACAAATACTACGAACTGGTTGCTATGAATCTTCAAACATCTAATATAAACTTAATAAAACAACTTTTGAATGGAAATTAACTCACGTTATGGCGTGACGTGTACGGAAGTACTTCCTGAAGTCAGTGTACTGTGGGTCGTCTGACGATGCTCTAGACAATAGAGCGAAACGGCCGTCACGCCATAACGTGAGTTAATTTCCAATCAAAAGTTGTTTTATTAAGTTTATATTACATATTAGTGGAAACAAGATGGATCTTCAACATCACACTTCAAACATCTCTTAATACAGGCATTCAAACATGTAGAGTACTAAACTAAGGCGATCCAGAATGAGTTAAAATTCCATCCAGTATCCCAAGACAAGTTGTCAAATATCATTGATAGTTTGAACAATAAAAAAACTGTAGGAATTGATGGGGTATCCAGTAAAATTTTAAAAGAATGAAAATATAAATTGTTAGACCCTTTGATTCATCTGATCAATCATCCATTAGAGCTAGGTGTTTATCCAGAGAATTTGAAAGAGGGAAGGAATTTGCCAAAAGTGTTAAGAAAAGGCGGAAAACCATAAGCCCATTATTATTTTAAATGTAATCAGTTAAATTTTTAAAAGTGTAATTCTAAATAGATTACTTCTTCAAGAAGCTATCTTCATCTGTGATGAACAGGCTTACAGGAAGGGAGATCAACAAAGACAGCCATTGTTTCTCTAGTTGAAAAACTAATAGATGTGATAGATTCCGGTGATAAAGCTGCTGCAATCTTCTTAGATCTATCGAAGACATTTTATTGTGTTAATCATAGAATTATTTAACGTAGAATATTGTATTTAGGAAAATTATAATAGCCAAAGGCTTTTTAAAAGTGAAATGCCATTTAATTCGTCATTTTAATGCGGTAGCTTTCGGAATATACCTACACTAAAAAATTAATAACTATCAAGAATATTGTTCAATAATTATTCTTTTGAAATTAACACGCCTAAAAACATTTTTCACTTCAACTCATTTTCGGGCAAATTATATACCTAGCCTTATTCCTACGACTCCATGACATCAACTTAAATATTCACAATATTCATATTTATCAACAGAAATATTATATTCTTCTTTATTCTCAATTTAAATTAAGTTTACCTGAATGGTCAAAACGGTAGATTGCAGGGTTGCTTCACACAGAACCAGCTTTGGCTAACCGATGTCGTTTACCCTTCATAATTAAAAAATGCATCACATGATTTCGAAAATCGGGTAGGTGTGAAGCGCTCTACATGATACAATGATAGGCCTGGTAAACGAATCGGTTATCCGACTGGCGTTTATGTGTGAAACTATAATATTCGAAGAAAATTGAAATGAAGACATCGATGGATGCTTCCTTCTTTTCGTTTAATATTGAACTAAGTATTGGGCCTATCCTTGTGAGACTTGGATGGGACCACCTCTTTCATTAAACATTTTTTATCAAAATCGGTTCAATAAGTGTTCGAATAATTTTTTTTTATGTACAAACTTGAAAAAACATGTCAAATTGAGAACCTCCTCCTGTTTGGAAGTCGGTTTAAAACCACGATTACACTACAACACTTGAATCACCTCATACATTTATCACATGTTACGCGCTAACAAGTTTCAGCAGAGCTCCTCCATTGGAATGTGTTTATTCTGCCTTGACAGAGCACCGAAATAAACAGAAAACAGGACTTGAAAATTCGCAACCAACAGTGCAGTTTCTAAATTCTTCGCTCCTGGATTTCGACGAGCGAATAAATACGTCATGCTCCTGCAGTAAAGAGTCAACCTCTTGTTTGTAAATGCTTGAATCACAGGGAAAGAGTACAGTATTTATAGCAGTAAAGCTTAATAAACCGTTCTCTTATCTAATAAGGCTTTTCCCAATGTCTCGCCTGGTTCCTTATATACCCGTGTTTGTTACCTCATTTTCGAGAACAACAGCTCAATTAAAACCTTCACTCCTGGATTAAACAAGAGAGTCCTCTCTTTAAATAACGATCGCAACACCTTTTCCAACAAATTAAACTGAATTTTCTTTTCCAACAAGGGAATTCAGTCGCTGTGAAATGAGATCTGAAATCTTTGAAATGTTACCGTGTCTGCCATTTCAATTACAACCAGGATTTGCTGCGGCGTCCTTATCAAGATCTTTGGGCTGAAATAGTATGGCGATCCGAACATGGCAGATTACTGAGCAATCCCTAGTACATTTATGTCCCTGGCTACAGCATTGCACCATGTACTTTCAAGACTTTCTTTGTCTTTCCATAGATTATTAAATTTTTCTTGGACTCTTACTTTAAAACCAACTGAGAAGTTTTTGAAACAAACACATAGTTTATTTGACTTGGAGGCTCTTGTCAATGATTAATTATCATTCTGAAAAATATGTTATTAGAATTAGATACTATTCCATTCTTATGATGTGAGTGTACCTATTCCACAAGAGAGTGGATCTGCTTCAAATTTTTGTTTAATTCTACACTGTGAAAAATAATATAAAAATATATGAAATGTCTGTATTGTTTCTTACATTGTGGTATCAGTGGAATGACTTGCATTTTATCATTACCTGAGTGCGAGTTTCGAACTCATTTTTCCATCCTCAGCTTTAGAAGCACACTGTTTTCTTCAAGTACCTTGCTTCCACACTAGTTATGTTACTCTCTGAGGCTCTCAAAAGATACAGTACGGCACTAGTGAGGAAAAAACTTGTTTGATAAAGCAACTTTAAAGATGATTATGATCACCAGTTTTTGAGACTGATGATACGTGGAATATACACATTGATCAATAATATTGATGGGCTTGAATGATTCAGGACAGTATTATTTAAGTCCAATTATATTCCAACAGCCAGCGATGATGAAAACAATAAGCAAACATTCAGAAAACAGTTGAAAAGCACAATAAATTGTCTAATTTCATTCGCAAAATTTGTGAGAGATAGGTAATTTTTCATTAAAAAAATAAGTTATTAAAATTACTTTCAATTGAAATTTATTGTTCAATAACAAGATGGTGTATAATTGTAATAACGACAGGTTGGTAAGAATATGCTCAGAAAATTCACATTTCATTATTATGAAAATCACCCTAAATACTGAATATAATTATATAAGAATGAACATTATGATTTCAAAATGTGTTATAAACTGTTGAAACTGCTATATTTTCACCAACATAATTTTGCAACATTTGTTTCAAACCCGTTTACTGGCCAAAATCAATAAATAGTTTGAAGTGTAAATATTTTGACCACAAAATGAGTTATCTCTATCACATCCGCATAATTTTTAAAATCTTCAGGTATCATAAAAAATCTGGGTTCTCTTGCTATCTAAATAGGTTACATGCACATTGAAAGAAATGAATTCAATTCATGACACACACTGCACAGATATGAATCTGGAATAAAGAAAGCAGTTAAAGAATTTTCAGTAATGTGATTACAGTCACATGTAAAAGCATAATTTTCGCACAAATAATATGAAATGTAAGCATGTATAAGTTGTTATAGGCTATATTTATATAGGCTGATGGTGATCGATGATTATAATTCAAAAACATGAACCAAACTTATAATGACACCCACAAAGTCATAACTTCCACAAAAAACTCTAATGAAGCTGAATTGATAAACTTAAGAGACATTTATCACAGATGATGATTGAATAGAACGATGAAGAGATAACTCATAATGGCATATTTCAGGTTGGATAAATAAATAATGTGTCATGCTTTAAGTATGAGTGCGAATGATTTCAAATTAGTCCTTGATAAAATAGCGATTTCAGTCTTTAATGAAGGGTTGTAACTTAAAAATCAGCCATGTATGCATTATGGGGATCCTCCAATACATTCAAACTAGCTGCTTTCATCTCCCTGAAATAAGGTTCAAGTCCTGAGTCAAAGGGTCTTATTTTGAATGTCGTAGAAATCTCTCCCAGAAACATATCACAGCCAGAAAAAATGTCTGCTTCCATTATTTGTAGCTTGATAACTCTCTCCAAAATGGCGTTCATTTTTTTAGCAGCACCTGTACATCTCAATGTGCACATGAACCAGCTTTCCTCAATATTATCAGTTGCAATGTCCGCTTTAGTCCTCAATTTCTGTAAAGTTTCTTTTCTGAATCTCATTTTTCTGTCTTCATTGGCATGAAATAAGCTTAAAAAACAACCTTCAATCCTTTTCTTCTTCTGTTTTTGACAGTGTAGAGTGTCCATCTCCAACCTACTCTTCAGATCACTGAGCGTTTCAAATGTGAAATTCACCCATACTTTGAAACTATTCAACACTTCATTTACAGTAGCACAGTTTCTGATGTAGTCTCTACCTTGAAGCAAGTACTTCTTAATTTCTGCACCCAGCTGCTTTGAGCATTTGCTCTGTTCTAATAAAATTGCCGATCCAACTAAACGTCTAGCCAACAGTTCCCAACCTGATATAACTAAACTCTTTTTTTGTTCATAAACTGCCCTCTCTATCTCATGAATTTCATCTATTACTTTTTCGACGAACTGCTCCATCAGCTTGTTTGTCAAATTCCCGATTTGGTCCTTCTCAGTCATCTGCAGCAGTTTCATGTTAATAGCATGCTCGGAAGTCTCCTTGATAACCTCGTTATTGTCCTCATGCGATTCATCGCTATCAGTTGTTTGCTGTTTAAAAATGAAATGAAAATGATTGTGTTATATCATGATGAATGGAAAATGAAAATTGAAAAATAAATAATTTTAAGTGCACAGATGATAACATAAAAGTATGACATTATTATGCAAGAGAAAATTTTAAGCCCCATGCATTTTCCTTACTTACAAAAGGAATATGATACGGTATTATGTAAGGGTTAATGTTTTCGAAAAAATACTTTCAAGGAATGAGCATATTTTGAGAGATAATATATGGATGTAGCTATAAAAAAAAATTATGATTGTGCAGACTGACAGATAGATTCAAAAGCTTAATGAAAGACGACAATAGATGACTAATACTGGAAATTAAACACACATACCCCCAAGTGAGAATTATAGGTAATGTAACAATGAATTTTGGAGAGATGCAGCATAATGTTGAGAGAGAGAGAGAGAGAGTGAGAGAGAGTGAGAGAGAGAGAGATTCAAAATTGAAAACAGTGTATAAATATTATTGAATTGAACAAAACCAGCGTAAAATAGCAATAATAATATTCAGTGACACATGAATAGGTAACAACAACAAGAGAAAATCTCTTGATTAGCAATATAATAATTATTATTCAGTGAATAAATCATTTACACACCCATTTATATAGAATGAATGGATGAATGGAGGTACGTTGAGAGGTTCTAATTGAGATAAAAACTCAACACTCAAACTTTCAAATATGTTGCATGATCTCTTCTTATTTATCAATAAACATTAATAAAGTATTTGAAAAATAAGGAATCAGCAGAAAGTTGAAAAAAGATTATGATTTGAGAGAACTTCATGAGTGTTTTGAAAATTCTAAACATAATTTACTAATACGGAGTTGAGACATTCATTCATAGAGATACAGTACCTTAATATCATAGTATTTAATAATGTAATAATGTAGTATTTATGTTGACACATATAAATTATTTCAGTCAAAAGCTTTGAACGGTAGTACAAGAAAAATCTGAGAATCATTACTTATTATGAAGCAGGAAAATAATTTGAGCTAGGTGAAGTGTATAATTTATTATTTACAAAAATGCAATTGTTATCTATCATTACATTTCAGTGGTGACAATAATTCCATTGTGAATGCTCTTGAAATATCAAAAGCAATATCTTTTGTATTATATTATAAATATTGAAAATAATAATCATTGAAAAGCAAATCTACTCACAAGTCAATTTCTTGAATAGGTATGAAGTTCTGGAATTTCATATTCTAGTACAGTATAGCTAATTAATTTGATGAATTGTGATTGCAAGTGATGACTCTCAAAAACTGACTTTTGTAACTGTAGTAAGCAAAAAACTTCAATGTTTTCTTACTCAAATTCATAACTTGTGAACAAAATTACCGGTACCAATTAAAAGCAAATTAAATGTAGTTATAATAAAGTGAATAGCTTCAATTAATATTTTATTAAATAGTACCTGATCCTTATGTTTACAAATGTATTAATTTTTCCAGCAAATAATCAACAATGATGCAGATGATAAAATGGGGTTACATTCCAGTCTAATAGGAATACCGTACCATCAGCAAATCCTAGTTGGGATAATAATAATAATAATAATGTTTATTGCCAAAAAAGAACTTACAAAAAATCAATACAAATACATCGAATACATAACGAAGTACAGATGAAACAAAATAATATCATTGATCTTACTAATTACAAATCATTGGCAAAATTACTGGGCGCAAAAAAATGAATTTATATTACTATTTTATAAATTAAGTCTACTATCTACGTAGGAAATTATAACTAAGAGCTCAAATGATTATCAATTTGAAAAATAATTCAGTCTTAAAAGATCCACACTCAATTAATAACAATAATTCTATTTCTTAGATCACACAATGAATTGAGAAAAAAGAATGATCAATTCCATCACTATTATCCTCACTTGTAGCCTTTGTAACATGTCACTATAATTTACTGGCATTTAATTTAATTAGTAACATTTTTTTTATCAAGCATTGATTTTTCTAGTGAAAGCTTTTAAAATACTGTCTTTGTTAATAGAATGATAAATCAGGGCTTAGAGCTATTTTATAAATTAAAAAAAAAAATGCTTGTGTGTTATCTCAAAAGATATGTTAAAATAAGCAGTTTCTGTTAAACATCTAAAATGGAGGTTTTTATACTTTTCAAGACCAATAAAAACTTTACTGTTCATGCATAGTTTAAAAAAAAATAACAATAATAACAATAAAACAAATGAATAAAAGTTATGCAAATATGTTATTCAATAGGATAATAGTTATTTATCCTCAAATAGAATACGCTAATAAATGGCTTCTATTAAAAACTTTAAATAATTTGGAAAATTCTATTGGTTTTTCTAAATTTTATAAATTCTCATATGATCTGGTTAATAAATTATACAATATGATATAATAAGGAATAATAATAAATAATAACCATAACATAATAATAAATAATTAATAGCCTTCCAAAAAAAAAATAGGCGAACTTTTTTCTTCTAAGTTGAATTTTTCAGTGACTTGCCCTGTAAAGATTTAAATTAAACTATGCGATTTAACCCATAAGATTTTAAAACCGAAGTCACAATTTTGTGAAAAAAGGCATTCTCGGCATCTTCACAGCTCATTGTGATTCAGTCTTTCAATGAACAAAAAAAAATAATAATGAAAATTATATTTCACAAAACACATTTGATGTATGTGTTTCTTATAATATTAAATGTAAAACATACAAATATTCAACATAACTAAAGCAATATAGCCTATCAATAGGCCTATATATACTATAGGTCTACCTGATTCATAATACTTGAAAAACTCCAGTTAATACATACGTATGTTACCTGGAATTTAGAGTAACTTGTACTTGTATATAAGCTGTATTAAGATGCATTCAGCTGAATTTCGATGAATAAATAAATTAATAAGGATTAAGATAAGTGAAAGGCCTTCTTGATTATTAATGGAAATATAGTATGAGTTCAGTCATTACCAATAACTTGTTATTTCATGAAAATATACTATGTTCAATTCATTCACTGATCATCAACTGAGTTCGCATTTCCATTAGGCCTATTATAACTTCCAATTTGCAAGTTCAGTTCCATAATATATTTCTAAAAATATACTATATATATACAATATAATGTAGGCCTGATGAATATTCAATAAATATCTCTACATAAGAGATTCAACATTGAAACTATTATTGTCATCGATCGAATTTGCAATTTCGATAATATAAAATCGAATGTTTCGTAGACTACCATCTTCACATGAAGATTATAAACTGTGGAATCTTCATTTTAGTCACTGTCCCAATAATCTTCTGATCTCGCCTTCTCTCTTGTAATCATTTGTTGAACATGCGTCCACATTTCTGCAGCCTCATTAGTGCCTTCCCAGGGCATCTTTTTCTGTGGAATCAATATGGGAATTTGGTTATTCATCACACATGAATTAATCCGATTGGCCGCAGTCCGACTTTTTCTCAACACCTCACCTCTGGCATTCACAAGACACTTGAACATGTACTCATTAATACCATCTTCAGTATCATCAAACGATTCATCCAACCGTCTCATTTCTCTCTCCATCAATTGGTTCATCTTCTTTTGTGATTCTTTGAAGACAGGATCAAGACATCGCTGCAGATCAGCACGAGTGTTTGATTGCTCAATAGTGCAATCCAATAATATATTTCTTGCCTCTTCAATGCACGATTCAACTTTCCTCAACACCTTATTCACATCATCAACAAGGTAACTTATTTCATCTTCAATTCCATCACAATCCCGCAACGATTCGGCAGCTTGTTTTTCAATCATCGATGGTTCTATTTCCATTTCATCGTACATCAAGTCGCAATCCTCTTTTATACCATTTTTCTTTGCATTCTCAATCGCTTTTAGTATTGGCTTCAATTGCTTACTAATCAGTTCTAGTCTCATAGCTTCTTTGGCGTGTGCTCGAGCTCTCTGAACAAAGTTGTTGATCTTTTCTAAGGAGTTTGGATAATCCTTAAACATGAAAGCTTTCAGTGATGCCGTCAAATCGTCCACACTTCTTACTACACTCAACTGGATGACCGGCAAAGGAAAAAATCACAGAATCAATTCATTAGCGACATTTTATTGATTAATCAAATTAAAGAGTATTTTTGGAAGACTCAGGAATGGGAACTAGTGGCTATAGATAAGAAAATTTCTTTTTTTTTAATTTGCAGTTGATAAAAGGTGGTGAAGAGGGAAGGGAAAATGATGATAGGAGACAATGCAACTGGACAACTCATTTGAAATAAAAATACAGCATAATGTAATTTACATTTAAAATCTGAATATTATTAATTTATATTAGCCTATTTTATTTCTTCTCAGATGAAATAGCATTCTCTGAAAAATTCAATTGAAAAATAAAGCGATGAAAGGAAGTATCCAAGGAGCCGATGAGTTTACATGTATAATAATAATAATAATAATAATAATCATAATAATGATAATTATTATTGTAATCGGTTGTGCTGATAGGGCTGCATTTTACTTCTTCGATTTCTATGAGCATCTTACACTTTCCGGTTAACGAAAAAAGTGCATTGGCAGTTCTTGAAGAAGCGTTATGTTCCTTCTTCGTGTTCAACAGATTTCATAATATATCATGCATCAATATTTTCTCAGTTTTTTTTTCAATTTGATGATTTGAAATAATTTAAGAGAAGATTTCAACACAATAAAAAATGAAAACGTCAACGCTTGAACTGTAAAAATAATGTGAATGATTGGGATAAGCAGCAGCAGCGTTCGTAAAATGTTTCGAATCTTATTTTATTCGAAATGAGCCAGCTGTTTAATGTTTTGATTTTCACTAGCTAAAACTAACCTAGATCCTATAGTGACGATCTGTTTCACAACATTATTTTATATTCAACACTAAAACTCGAAAATCAACAGCGATCTCACTTGGCTATATAACAAGTTTTAAGAGTCTGGGATCTTCCATTCAAGCGCTATAGAGCACGGACGGACAAACGGATAACAGTAGGATTTCAATGAGGCCCTGTCGGGTCCTTAATAAAAAAATTATCATGCTCTCTATTTCTATTTTGTTGCATGATAATAAATAGAATTTTGATGTTGATGGGGAATGATTTCGAAAAGAATGACTTCATTGGCGCAATGCCCCATAGTCGCACATAATATATTGTATTAAAAGTGTTGACATCGAATTGATGCTTTCCATTGACATTCAATTATACATATTCGAAACAGGGAATTCCCAATATTTTATAGATATAGTAAAATGCTCAACAATTAATTTACCCTTTTCACCTGATGTTTAATTTTTCACCAGAATTGTGGCCCTAGAGCTTTTGATTGAGTAAATAGACAGGGATAGCTGCCAACTTAAGCCATTTTTATTTCTGTAACGCATCATTTCAGGACCTAATTTAATATGAACTTTTTTCTTTTGATGACAGGAAAAAACTTTTCATAACACAAATTCAAATGGTCCCTAGTAAGTAAAGCAACCTTTATTATATATTATGACACAGTTTGAAAAAGAAGTCCTGAGCACGTTATTAATCTCTCTATAATAGAAGAAGTATCAAGGGGGCCTCCTTTGGAGAAAAATAAGAAAAACATCCCATCCGCATTTCAAGCGGCTTTTGACACGAATCCATTAATTTTATGTAATATTACTGGTCAAAAAAGATTGATTCCATTTTAAGTGCTTGAGTATAAACCCGGGGAACTCCCCAACCCCAGGACTGTAGTTTCGCATACTCATTGTTAAAAGGTATAGTCCAAACGTTAACCAAATCAATAACCAATAAACACCTGTATCATACAATTTACAGAGGGTGAATGAAACTTGAGGCAGTAGCAGGTGTTTTTACACGTTATAAAAATGAACTTAGATGTGATAAGTCACACATTCAGACAATCACTGCTTCTACACCATCACTCACAAGCACGAGACTACATAACTAATAGGCTTCCTTCTCAACTGGATTGAAACATTTGTGTGGATGTCGCAAATTTCCTTTCGCCTCATCGCCACACCATTGTATATAATTTTTATTATACATTTAAAAGAATGAATTAAGCCTTATTGTATTGTATTTTATCAAACCCACCCTCCCCCCACAACATCTTAGGTCTGGCTCCCGAGTGCGGTCACCCCCCCCCCCCCCCACAACATGAAACACCACTGAACTAAGGCCGGCCGCACACCAGATCAGGCACGGCACGGCATGACGTTTTGCCTTGCCTCGCCTCGCCGCGCCGTGCACGATGAAATAAGAGCACCATCGGCACGGCACGGCACGGCATGGCAAGGCGACTTTATTTTTAAAAGGACTCATCTAATTTATTCCAAATCAAAGGTAATCTTTACTGCGCTCCTTGCAAACTATATGGGGGAAAGTTTCCTTGGCGAAGTGAATAGCCACGAGCCATGCTAGTCAGATGAGATAAGTTAATTACCGCTTTCTGTGAGGGTGGCCGATTCGGTGACCGATTTGGAACAGTAAAAAAGACTGTTCTGTGCTGTAAATACTCTTCCAGGTGGTTCGAATCCCACCTAAAACTGTTGGTCCAACTCATCAGTCATCATCATCATCATCCAGCTAGAGTGGTGATTAGTCACGTGGTATTTTTGCGATCGAGATGTTGAGTCACGAGAGCTCAAGACTGCGCTTTGATGGACCGTGCTTTGATGACTTTCTGTTATAAGCTCTATTATCACTCACCCGGTGGTTCGGAACCCGCCTAAAATAGTAAGTTAGGTCCAACATGTTTCTCATAACATTTCTCAAATGAAGAGGTGGAACTACCCGTAATGGTCTCCCCAACATTAAAAGTAATAGCCTACGCTTATTATTATCATCATCATCATCATCAACTCATTACCCACGCACAGGTCTCAGCCCTATGTGGGCTTCATTGTTTTAAAATAAAACAGCGATAGTTTTAATGATTGGAAAATTCGAATCTAATTGAATACCTTGATTAAAGTATTGAACATGGAGAATGCTTGAAAAAATATTTAGGTCAGAAGAATATTTCTCCAAGAACTGATTTTGAAGTAAGTTGAGCAGTATGAAGCAGAAGGTGAGTACGGAATTTGAGAAGTGACGACCTAGTATTCAAATATGAACTAGATTATACAAAAACATTAAAAATAAAATAAATTGAAATAATTATCTACTAGAAACCCTCTTCGCTGATTATGTAGGCTAATTGAAAGGTAAATAAATGTGAACTTCATTTTGAAACACCGTAGGCTAAAGCACAGACATCTATTATTGTTTTTGTTGTTTCTGTAATCTGTGGCTAAAGGTAGCTTTTACGATTTTTATTTCTGCTCGTATGTAGTGTAGGTAGTGTAGTGTAGTGTAGTGTCGCGTAGGACAAGATTTTCTATATTGGACTAAGCAAGCATGATTTTTATCGTAATTTTTTGTGTTCTATGGCTCTATTGCCGATCTGATTCAAGGTGAAATTTGATGTAAATTATTCAAGGTGTAAATGAGAGTTGCAGTTTAATCATCCTGGCTTGCCATTTCACTTGTCACACAACAACTAGACAATACTAGAACGACTATCACTAGGACCAAAGACAATTACATTATATGCTATGACTCAACCACCGCTACACGTGGTGGCGATCCCCGCGCATGCGCAGACCGATTTGCCTGATGCGTTTTGCCCGAAAGACGAAAATTGACACGGCAGGACAAAGCGCCTTGCGGCGCTGCTTCGCCGTGCCTTGCCGTGCTCGATGCAGTGTGCGGCACCTCCATTCAAACCAATACAAACCATGTCGCACAAGGCGCCTTAAGGCAAAACGTCGCGCCGCGCCGCGCCGTGCCCGATTTGGTGTGCGGCCGGCCTAAGAGATCAGATATTGAGACCTGAACTCTGTCCCCCCTCAAAGAAATATCCTGGGTGCGCCAATGAAGTAACTAATTGATTAATGAAACATTAATAAACTTATTAATTATAATCAATTCATTATACAATTAACCAATTTAATTTACTTGAAATTTGTTAAAAATGCTTTTTAGCCACTTTTTCATATTTTGTTGAATGTCTCAAAAATTACTGAATTTATTGACTTATAACTTTTTTATTGGATTTTCAGCTAATTTCAATTAGAACCAGACTAAATTACATGTACAATGAAAGCACTAAAATTTTCTGAATGAGTAAACTGATGGGGCTAGCTGCTTACTTCCGTCATCTTCAACTCTGTAATGAAGCGTTACCAGACCTGTGTTCAGACCAACTTTTTTATTATTTTTGTGAGTCACCCTCAACATCCAAACATCCAAACTGACTAAGGATTAGTTGAGCCATTTTTGATAGAAATAACGATTAGTGATACAAAATAGAAGCGGGAACAAGTTATGAAATAGCTACCACCCATACTCATAAAAAATATTTACATATAATTTTATGAATAATTTATGTCTATAATAATATACCATTTCCTAGAAAAGTTAAATGATAATATTCTTCGATTTCTTGTTCAACGATCTGCGTTGTTAATAATGACGTTTTATTGTAAATTCAACGACTTGCAGTCAAGAAACAAAAATTGACTGCAATTTGTTAAATTTACAATAAAAAGTCAAATAATAATAGCCTACTCTTAGTGATTGCTTCAGGTATAAGGCCTATTGTTTAGCCTTATACGACCGCATTAATTTCATTAGAATTTAGGAGTTGCCCGTTTTATTTATTATCAATCAATTTAAATATTTAATAACAATTTTAAGAAACAAAACTAAATAATTAGAGAGTATTCCGTTTCAAACACGCTGAGCAAGATGTTCATTTTCCAGATAAATACTTATTTCTATAAGTGATGACCGGATATAGCCTAATCCAGGGGTTCTCAATATTTCTCAAGGACTGTACCCCTTAATGAGAAATTAAAATTTAGCGTACCCCCTTGTTACCACGAGGAGATGTTCTGGGAGGGGGGTGACAGTTAAATTAAAAAACCTTTTTACATCAAAAACACAATACATTTGGAAACATATTTGAAACCTATTACAAAAAATTAATGAGAAGGATGAGCTTGCTTCTTAACATAGCTCCTCAATGCTAGGCTCAAGGTAAAACCTTAAATCGTCCCCAACATTAACCTTGTCTCTGAACTTCTACGAAATAGTTATACAAACCTATTGCACTTGTAGGTTTCTAGTAACTCGACCACAAAGTATTCAATTTATTAGGTTTCATTATTAAATAATAACCTTGCGTGATTGCGAAATGGAAAAAATGATTTAATTTTTCATTAACCTGCCCCGCGTACCCCCTGAAAATTTTCGAGTACCCCCAAGGGGTACGCGTACCACAGTTTGAGAACCTCTGGCCCTAATCTATCAGATTGATCATTAATTTTTATTTATTGAGATAAAAGTACAATGAATGCAAAAATGCAACATAACTTACTGCTCAAAAATGCTGATGTTATGAAATAACTTCACAAATTTTGACCGTTAATAGGAATAATAAATTTATGACTATACAGTAAAATCTTGATTATCCTTCACTCTTAAAACCATCACTTTCTGTTATCCGTCATTGTGAAATTGAGAAAGTTCCGACGATTTATCACCATATTATACAACCGTACGCTACTTTACTCTGTAGCATATTAATGATCAAATAAATGTTTAAATTTAAAAATAAATTCAAGTATTTGTCTTATTTTTGCAACCTTCCCTAAACAATTTTTAATTTAGAGACGGTACGATACTTTGCACGGTCATGTGATGATTTCTATTATCCGTCTATTCAGTTATCCGTGAAGGCCCGGGTCCCGAAGGTGACGTTTAACCCTTTGATGAGCCAATTGTACAGAAATGTTCATGTTCCCAGGGGTTACTGTATCTTGAAGAGAGTAGGTTTTTCCTACTACTTTACTTCTAGAATACAGTATTTTCATTTATTTCCCATTGCGTTTAATATGTTACCATTTATCTTCTAATATGTGAACCATAAATGAACCCCCAAAACTCATCACATTCGACTCATGATAATATATCTCCCTTACCGTCTAAGATCTCGAAGACAATCAAAGACATTGACAAAATACCGTGATTTATACTGTATTGAATTGCTAGAGCTAACCTTACTATTTTAACTTAATTTTAATAAAGTCTCCGTCATTTACCTGTGAAGTATGAAGTGTCCAAAAACTCAATAACAGAGTACCCACAAATAAACTCTTCATGAACGCCATCAGACATCAAAATTAAAAGATAAAGCTTATCTCCTTGACAAAAATACCGATTTGTTAAAAAAGCTCACTATCAGTTCTCAAACCAAAGACGCACTAATGCTTGAAGAAAAATATACGTTAAGTTGCACCTGCTGTTAAATTATGATGACTGCTCTACAATACAGGTCGAACGTGATGTAGAGTGATTTTAAATTGTAAATATCAGATGCAAACATACTTTGTGGCAGACAAGATTGATGGAGACTTGATACAAAAGGTATTGAACCTTTCTTAATAATAATACCAAGCCACATGCTTTGATCAGCATCAATAAAAATATGTGTGATTAAACCTTTTCTTGAGTGACCTATTTTAGATGCTCAAGTTATTATCCAATAATCAGTTTAATTATTCACTAAAATTTTTAACATTTTGATTTTTCATTGACTTCACACATAATGATATAAGAACAAGCTAAGTTCTTCAGAATATGAATAATTATGTATTATCAAAACCTCATAGAAACAGTACCTACGATTTGAGACTAATTTGAAATTGACAGGAATTTTTCAATCAAGAATCGGTGAATAAATATCAAAGATGAATGAGAAAAAAGCCTAGTGTTGCGAAAAAAGCCTAAAATAAACATTCTTAATCTTGGGAGATTGACTCTTTTGAAGCGCATGTAAAATTTACTATCTTTCGCCAGACCGATTTTATATCTTGAAGTAGCGACCCTATCCCTATTATTTGTTTCCCTATTATTTATATGAGTAAGACCATATTATATGGATACAGACGCATTGAAGACTCGATGCAGTAATATATTTATACAAGTCAGAAAATGTTGTTCATTATATATATACGTATATATTAAGAAATAATATGAATAGGATTTATATTCAATCCATTTTCAAAAAAATGTGCTAAAGGCTGAGCATTTTGAATCAGATATTTGACGTTGAAACAAATGACTGATATTAATATTAATATTAAAATTATATAATTACTATAAAATTATATAATTACTATAAAATTATAATAATAAAATATGAAAATTAATATTATATTGTATAATTAGATGTTTTATTGTTAAAAAAGAGGACTGGCTAGATTCTCCATTCAGAAAAATTATTTGATTCTGCATTGAATTGGTTAATCAATCTATTTCAAATGAGCAGCCAATTTAATCATATTTTTACTAACTGAATGAAAAAATATGATTAGGGAGCTCTGTTACATTAATTACTAGACTACCAATTAACTCCGTTTTAATAGGCAATGAATAAATAAATTTATGTATAAAAGTGTAGATATATGGAATAAGTATTAACTTATTCCATATCTACACTTTTATATTCTTGGATTTCTTGTTCCATAACGATCTGCGCAACTTTTTGTTGTAACTTCAACAACTTGCAGTCAGTTTTATATTGTGAATATATAATAAATGTACTCACATTAGGCCGGGCTCACAAGGTCTTAAATCCAATACCTCGAAAACGTCCGGCCTAATGTGATTATAATATTCACAATATAAAACTGACTGCAAGTCGTTAAAGTCACAACTAAAAGTTTATACTTCTATATTGTTTTTCTACTTATACTATGTAAATACGGCACACAATTTCGCATTTTCAATCCTTAATACAGCAGTTGTAACAAGCTACATCGAGCAAGAAATAAAAATTTATGTAAAGTGAAGACTGTTTCCACAGCATAGAATGCATAAAATCGTTTTGCAACTCATAACTGAACCAAAAACCTTAATAATTCATTAGACAAAAATTTGAGTCTCACAAGACTAAAAAATTATGTCAGGAAGTAGCTTTGATGAGCAAATATTGCACCGCACAAGATCAATACAAACTTTAAATGAGCAGCTGTGAAAACAATGAGCTCTTACATTAGTGAATTCATTATTGAAAGCAATGATTGAATGTTTGATGAGTTGTCTCCATTACTTTCTAGATTGAGTCAAACTGTTTAGAATGTTTCTATTTGGGCTGTAAACGTGTGTTGATTATATTCGTTGCAGAGTGATGAGTTGTGTTCGAGCTTCATCAACCTTTTAGCCCCATAGTTTACTCAGTTTTTATCCTCCTAGACCTACAATTTCATTTAAATTCAGATATGCATGTATAATATTATTGATTTCAACAAATAATATGGTACGAAGGAAGATTATTGCAGGTTTGATTGTGATTCTGACACTCAAGGTGAGCGAAATTCCATGAAAATCAATTCACAAATTATGCTTATTCACTTATTGAAAATAAGATATTAGAAAAATTTAGTTATAATTCAATTCAATTCTGTGCGGAGAAAGATCCTAAGTAATACTAATTATAGGTAGGTCTACTAAAAATATCGGAATACCATTCAATATGTTGGTTATACATTGACTTATTTGTGAAGATCATAGGATAAAGGTTCCATTCACCCTAACAATTCATTTAAAATCAGCAAACTGTGTACACGAGACTGTACATAGAAATTTTATAAGATATTACATATGAATATTGTGAATAGTAGCCTATGTTGTAAATACTGAGAACAAAATCCGCATTTATCCAAAATTAAATTCCGACCATATAATAGAAACTCAAGATCTTCATTTGAACATCTTTAAAATCCTATTAGTTGGACATGACAAGAAGCTTTAAACCTACTTTAAAAACAAAATATCTTTTCACCTCATTCAATAATAATTAAAAGCCCAAAGCACACTAGAGGCATGCCTTTGGAAAATGCTTCCTGCAAAATTATTTCACTTTTGGTATTTGAAAAACTCCCGTTGTATAATTATAATATGTACAAGGATATCATGCATATAATTTAGATTTTTATATAATAATATTTTATAATGCTTAATAATGATGTGAGTAATGGATAAATTATAATTATATCATATACAAGTTATTAATGATTCTCACTCTACAAAGCTGATGAATATTATTCATATACCTTCCTCTGATGAAATCTGTCCAATCTCTGACATATTATCATCTATTAAATTCTTGAAATATTTATATGAATAATAGTTGAGTTAACAAATAATCGAATATCTGAAGTGTTTTACAGTATAATATAATGATCATAATAATATATGAAGTTCAAGTCCCTTGGATGTTAATATTTCAATCGCCAAGTGCAATGAATCTTGAGAATAGTTCAATATATATACTTGAAATGCTTTCAATTCTGTCTTTTTCGTCAGATTTCATGCTGATATGATATGCTGTATGACTAAGAAAGCCTTTAAATAATGTTATACTCAAAAACATTATACAATCTTATACACTAATTACTATAAATTACTTGAGGTGATGCTTGATTTAGATATGAAAGGAACGTACACTATAAAAAGCTTTATCAAATAAATATTTTTTCTATGGCCTTTTAAATTCCTGGATTTCTTGTTCCATGACGAACTGCGTTGTTAATATTAACTTTTCAAGTGAACTCAACGACTTTCAGTCAAATTTGCACATTTGACTGCAAGTCGTTGAATTCACTTGAAAAGTCTTTTAAATATTTCTATATTTTGAAGACTCTTGAAAAACTGCGGTAGCTTGTTGTAGAGTTTCCTACCAATATAATTAGGTTTTTGTTTAAATAAGCTAACATTGTGACTCATTAAGTGATAATCTCCTCTGATTTTTGTATTATATAATCATGTATGTCAAGATTTTGATTCATATCATTTTTTTAAGTAGCTTCATACACATATAGGCAGGGTACAGTTAAGACCTTGAACAACGGTCTACATAAATCTTATCTATCTACTCTTTCCATACACCTAACAGCTTTCTTTTGAATCTAAAACACCCTATCAAGGTTTGGTTTTGATGAATTACCCCATACTAAAATAGCATACCTAATAATTATGTGACAGTAAGAGCTCATGGTAAGCTTTAAAAATTAACTTTTTGTCATTTAATCTAGCAAGGTGTTGCAGGAAAAATATCCCAGATGAGATTTTACAACATATTTTCTCAATGTATGGAGCCCAGATCAATCGTCTATCCAACAAAACTCCTAGAAATGCAATGTTTTTTCCTGGTCTGGGAACATCCCTAGACATCCTTGAAACATAAAATTTTGGTCTGTTTCTTTCTCCACTAAGCTGCGCACGAAGATATAATAATTTTCAACACAATTATTTGGACTTGATGAACACAACTAAAGAAATCAATTCTTTCTATAGCAGCTAAATCTCTATACGATAGAGATTTACGAGAATAGATTTTTGAAGTGTGTACGAAATTATTCACATTGGATAATGCTTATAGAATATAAAGAAGATAATAAATCACTCACCAAAAAATGAAGCAAATAGAAATGGCATTACCTGAAAAAGAGAAAATACATTTTAATTAATCGAATTGTGAATATAACATGTATGTTACAAAAGAAAAAAAGTATTTAAGATAAAATATACATGATAAAGTATAGATAAAGTATACATGTATAGAATATAAAAAGTGTAGAAAAGTAACATATAATTGTGAATATTATGACTCATATCACATAATATTGAAGGACGGCATAAAGTAATAGCACTTGACCTAACAAGTATAGGCTATAGAAATTCACAACAATAAGGTCTAAAGCTGTATGACATAATAAATGAGCAGGTGGCAATCGTTGAATATTACTGGTTACTGTCGTCTACATTAATTTCAGCTTAGAATCTGAATGAAGGAGTTTGTAAATATAATACGAACTACTCTTTCTAAGAATAATAGTAGAGTTTGAACCTCAATTTGGACACATATCCCATCAATTATTTGAACCACATCAATAGGTCGAAATGTATTTATGCCTTGAATATCTTTTAAAATGTAGTTTCAGAGGAGTTATTCCTATAAAAATTTAGATTCAGGAACAAGGACTCCTTATTTATAAACAAAAGTTTTCCATTCCCTGTAGTATACCCCCATTGAGTCCACCTATCACTACCAAGAATGTGCAAATCAAAAATGACTCAAGCACCAGTGTCCAGGCCTCTAATGTGTGATAAAAAATGAATGTATGCTTTTCTAGGCATGAGTTTAGAATCACTTATAATAAGATCTTAGGGGGAATGGTTCTAAAAATTCCACCGGGGAGGACATCAAGACCCCTCTCTTTCTGGGGGGTATTCCATATCCCATTTCCCCGGAACCTAACCTCCCCCCCCCCCCCAGAAAAGTATTTCTGGATTCGCCACTATTGAGAAAAGAGATACATCGATTACTATCGAGAAAGATCTTATATAATGTGTTTTCTTTTATTTTGTGAATATATTATTGTTTGATTATTTTTCATTTGTGATTTCAGTACTTGGTGAAAGGAGATGATCCAGACACAACCCTATTTGATTTTGTGGCCAATGGACTCCTTGAGGAATCAGTTGACGTAATGGAAATAACAGCATGGTTCAGCCGTCGGGTGAAAGATAACATGTCACAACAGCTGGATGAAGCATTCACAATTCTGTCCAAACAGCAGAAGGAAATCAACCCTGTCATTGAGCATGCTGAGAAACTGAACCGAACCGAATGCACTACCGATAAATTATTTCAAATCTCTGACATTGTGTTTAGGGAATACTTCAACATCAATGCCAATTGTATCAAGATTTCTAAGAAAATGTCTGTTTTCCTAAATGAAATGCAGAATGTTACAACGCATGTTGTTGACATACAGAAGAGGTAAGTGGAAATTCAATTATAATTTTTTTCGAGTCAAATGAATGGGATATTTTAAAAGTTAGCTATATATTATTATAAGAAAAAAAATGATAATGTAGAAAATATGCTTGTGAAGTAAAATTGGGCTACTTTAAAAATTAAATATGTTAAAGCTTCTGATAAGAAAATAAAGCATGTTTTAGTATGCCAGTGAAATGCACAATATGTGTAGTCTATCACGCATGGAAAAGCCTCCTGCCATCCTGTTTAAATACAATAAGCATTGAAACTACTGTCTATGCAGCACACCTACATGAGATTGGGCGGTTCTAATAAATAATTGCAATAAAGCAGAAAAAAACTGAAAAACAAACCACATGACTGCAAGCATCAGATTGGCATTTAGAATAGGCAACACGGTATCGTAGTGTTGTCAATTCGTGCATCGAGGTTGGTGATTCTCTACTATCAGCTGCTGGCATGATCCCGCATCTGGCAACACTGTACTTTTTCAGAGCCGCCAAACTTCCTAATTTAAGCTTTAGTGCATGGAAAGTAAGAA
Source organism: Conomelus anceps (assembly GCA_948455865.1). Lineage (NCBI taxonomy): Eukaryota > Metazoa > Arthropoda > Insecta > Hemiptera > Delphacidae > Conomelus > Conomelus anceps. The sequence continues at coordinate 30,183,531 of OX418223.1, forward strand.
TCTCAAGTTGATAAGTGAAATAGAAATCAAAAACAGAATAATAAACAGGCAGTAAAAATTTCAATTTCATATCCCACTAGAAGTTCAACAAATTGCGCGATGATTTGCGAGCTTTTGAGGGCGGAACTGTGTATACCAAAAGGCTACAATACTCTTAGAAAAGAGCATACGATTAATATGATGTTGAGAAATTATCAGTGATGTGATGTGATCTTGTACTTGTTTTAGAATATTATTACTATCTTTTTATCTACTCCTACACCTAAACTTGTACTTGTTTTAAAATATTATTTCTATTTTTATTTCCCCCTACACCTAATCAGAAGAGACTCCTCTTAACGAAATTTTATTGTTTTGTACCTCCTATGTATGGATTTTCAAAAATCTCCTCCAGTTTACAAATTGTTATTTTCTCATTTTTTGTTGTTTGTATTAAATGTCTACTGTTATTGATTGTGAGTGTTGATTATGCAAAATTATTTTGTAGTTATTTGGTGGAAAATTATTATTATTATTATTATTATTATTACTATTATTATCATTATTATTATTATTATTATTATTATTATTATTATTAATATATTAATAATATTATTATTAATATATAACTAATAATAATAATAATAATAATAAAAAATAAAGAAAGAAAGAAAGAAAGAAAGATTATTATTATTATTATTATTATTATTATTATTATTATTATTATTATTATTATTATTATTATTATTATTATTATTATTATTATTATTATTATTATTATTATTAATATTATTATTATTATTATTATTATTATTATTATTATTATTATTATTATTATTATTATTATTATTATTATTATTATTATTATTATTATTATTATTATTATTATTATTATTATTATTATTATTATTATTATTATTATTATTATTATTATTATTATTATTATTATTATTATTATTATTATTATTATTATTATTATTATTATTATTATTATTATTATTATTATTATTATTAATATTAATTTCTTTTATTAAGGCGTTTTGCCATTTGACATGTACATTAGCATGAACTATTGGCTGAAACCACCTCCAAACCTAGAGACCGCCTGGAACTGATTATTATTAATATATAACTAATAATAATAATAATAATAAAAAATAAAGAAAGAAAGAAAGAAAGAAAGATTATTATTATTATTATTATTATTATTATTATTATTATTATTATTATTATTATTATTATTATTATTATTATTAGTTAATATTTGTTATTATTATTATTATTATTATTATTATTATTATTATTATTATTATTATTAATATTATTATTATTATTATTATTATTATTATTATTATTATTATTATTATTATTATTATTATTATTATTATTATTATTATTATTATTATTATTATTATTATTATTATTATTATTATTATTGGAATGAGAGGCCGTTCTGAAGTAATGTGATAAACAGTTCCAGGCGGTCTCTAGGTTTGGAGGTGGTTTCAGCCAATAGTTCATGCTCATGTACATGTCAAATGGCAAAACGCCTTAATAAAAGAAATTAAAAAAAATTTTTTAAGAATAAGAACCAATATGGCTTTGTTCCCGGTAAATCCACTACCCAATTATTAGAGAGAGTATCGTACTTGATTAATAAAAATATAGATCGGAGGAGCTTAACCTTTGCAGTACTATTAGACCTGAGCAAAGCATTCGATACTATCCAACATGAAATACTAATAAAGAAATTGAATGTGATGGGAGTATGTGGGATGGATTTGGAATTATTCAAGAACTATTTTACAGACAGGGAAACAATTGTTAAAATTGGAAACAGTAATAGTACTCCAAAATCCCAATCATTCGGGGTCATTCAAGGTTCCCCATTATCACCCTTGCTATTCAATTTATACATTAGCGATCTGAAAAACTGCAATTTTAAGGGAGAGGTCTATAACTATGCAGATGATACCATCATCCTATTTACACACAAAAACTTATCAGTCGCAGCCGAAAATATACAGAAAGACATAAATACAATCACAAAATATTTTCACAACAACTATATTCATATTAACAGTACAAAAACTAAAACAATAGTATTCCATAACCCAAAATTAAACATAAATATTCTCGATTCAAACAATAGAATAATTAGCCACAACTACAAATGCTTTTCAATACCTAATCAGTGTAATTGCAAAAAAATCAAACATTCAGATTCAGTTAAATACTTGGGGCTGCATTTTGATTCAAACATGAAATGGTACACACATTCCCAGATGTTAGCAAAAAAACTGAGATATATAGCACATAGATGTTATCAATTGAGAGAATTGCTACCCACAAAAACAAAACGTATTGTGTACTTTAGCTTGGTTGAATCCCAAATAAGGTATGGAATAACTGTATATGGTCATGCCCCAAATTATATTCTGAATCCAATTGTACAGTTAATTAACAAAATAAGAAGAAACCTTTTCCATGGTCTAGATACAAATATCCTGCAAATACTCCATTTCCGAAACTTATACAACTACATAATATTACTAAGATACTATTTTGAAAACCGTTACCGACAAATAATTGAAAACAGATACAACACAAGACACTCACAATATAGAACATCAGAATATTACACAGAGATGGGAAAAGCTGTACCAGAATACTTTGTACCACATATCCTCAACAACATCCCTAACTACCTAAGAAATCTCAACACATATGCCGATGCAAAAAGAGAAATCAAATGCTATTATATATCGAATCAATAAGACACCAACTAGCATATTTCTCAATAATTATGTTGATAAGTAGGGAATATATACACAAAATATACAAACAGCAAAAAATTACAAAAATTGTAGCCATAAGTACAACTGAACCTCATAAAACAATACTGTTGTATAATAATTGAAATAAGTCTAGAAAAACAAAATAAACAAAAAATAATTTGATATAAACCCCTAATAAAAGCTAAAATTAGCTTCATAGGGTAGCCACCAGAATACAGATGATTGAATTTACTATTCTAATACTATTCTCACAATATATGTATAAATTATGCTTGTATCTGTATACTGTACTTATATCATTGATTTTGTCATGTAAAAGTGAGATAATAAAAAATAAAGAAAGAAAGAAAGAATTATTATTATTATTATTATTATTATTATTATTATTATTATTATATGGGATAAAAAAAGATGGCGTTGTGCTCGTCATTGTTGGAATAAGTCGCTGTGTTTTTCGTCGATTTATGAATGTTTAATGTTTTAAAGTGACAAACATCTTATATTCATGTGAAATTTTTAGTTTTGACGTACCTGTTGATTGTATCCAGAGTTCACCAACTTGTATGTAGCTTTTATAATATTGAAGTGAATCACTCGCACTTAGTACACAGATTGAGAGTCCATTTTGTATGCCGGTATTCGCATGCGATACTTAGGAATAAACAACTGTAACTGAGGCTATCGTTGACGTAGAAGTCAAGGAGTGACGTCTAATCATAGATAAAAGAAAGTGAAACCTGTGGCTGTTATCTCCGCCGCTGTCAAGAAGCCGGTATTTTATTTCTTCAACTTTTGTTTACTGGTCGCTATGGCAACTATTGGCTCTGTATCCAAGCTCAGGTTGTAACTGTTCGACCCTCTGGAGAGGGCGGCGTAATTGGGTGTCGCACAGCTTAGCCTAACTCTACATCCCCGTTAGGTCGACAGCCCATCCCTGGGTAGGACTGAGGAGTGAAGCTTGTTGTCTGCGCCGGCAATATAACATATGAATTTAATTTTCTGACAGTGAATGCATTTTCACATTATTAATCTTTCTATTTATATATATTTTAATTTTTTGAATGTTATTCGTGTTGTAAATCAGAATGGCTCCGAGTAAGGATAAATGTAACATTTGTAAAAAGGCTTTTTATGGACGACAGGAATGCTTGCAATGTGAGGCATGTGCATCTAGAACGCATGTAAACTGCTTAGAAATTTCGGATGATGAGCTAGAAATATATAAGGACTCAGGCTTCAAGTGTCAAGCTTGTTTGACAACGTCAGTAATAGTTGACGATAACACACCTATAAGGCCAGCTAAAGGTCTTAAATTGACATGTCAGAATCCTACTCTTGATAATAATATGTGTGACACTGTCCTAACAAATAATTGTAGAGGTGACGATGTAATTACTATGATTGGTGATTTGAAAGATTTTTTCTCAAATAAATTGAGTCTAATGGAGAATGTAAGTGCATCTTTGCTAACCGAGATTAAGCACGAATTAATGAATTTAAAATCAGAACTCTCTACTGTTAAAGAGGAAAATAGGCTGCTGAAGGTTTCTTCAAAGTGTTTTGAATGTGCCAGGCTTGGCAAGAATAAGTCACAACCAGTGGATAAAATGAGTGGATCTCAGTTGGATCATGTTGACAAATCACAGCAGAAAAAGCAACGAGTAAATAGGCGTCAAGAACCTGCCATACCATTAGCCATACCATTGAGTATCTCAAATAATAATTTGAATAGTTCAGCTGAAAATAAAAACGAGGAGATTTGTTTATTTGACAAAACCTGGTCTCAAGTGGTGAAGAAACCCAGTAAAAGAGGAAAGAAGAGTGAAACTGACAACATAACTCCTCCACTTGCGACAATTCCTAGTCAAGAAAGAAAGCCTAAAAAGCGGCACATTCAAATTGGTTCCAAAAAAGGGACTAGTGTCAACATCCGCTCAAGAACCAAAGCTCTCTTTGTGAGTCGTTTTTCCCCCAACACGTCTGAGGAGGATATTGTGGCTTTGATTAAGGGCTCAGTACCACTTGACCTTATACACTGCACAAAATTGAAGGCCAAATTTCCAGAATCTTACAGTTCTTTCCATGTTGTGGTGTCTGAGAGAGAGTTTAATGAGGTTTGTGATCCCAGTGTCTGGCCTGAAGGAGCCATTATTTCCCGATTCTATGGCCCTCTGAAAGAAAATTTATGCTTCTCTAGCAAAACAATTAATCAGAAGCACAAAAACAATAAAGCAGAGGAGGGATGTAGTGATAATGTTTCTTCATGAAGAACCTTAGTATATATTATCAAAATGTTAGAGGTCTAAGAACAAAATCTTCAGAATTTTTTACTTCAGTAGCCAGCAACAACTTTGATGTTATTGCAATAAGTGAGACATGGCTGGGAGATCAACATTGTAGTTCAAATTTTTTTACTAATGACTACAATATATTTCGTGCTGATAGACAGTATGATCAAGTTGGGCAGTCAAGAGGTGGAGGTGTATTGTTGGCTGTTAAAAAGATCTTTTCTGCTGTTCGAAGATATGACCTTGAATTGCTGCCTGAGGTTGTGTGGATTGAGTTGAGGATCTCTGGTAGACATTTACTGCTGGCATGCCATTATATTTCTCCAGCTTCATCCATTGAAGCTCTTTCCTCATATCTGGCTGATGTTGGAGACAAATTGATAAATATGCATATGGATGTGATGATGCTTGGTGACTTTAATGCTGATGCTATTCATTGGAATGACCACACTTTTGTTCCTAATGCTCACTTTTATTCTCTGCAAAGAGCAGAAGTGATCTCACAGTTCATGGAAGATGTCTGCCTCAGCCAATTCAACAAGCCACAATTTAGTGACAGAGTCCTTGATCTCATTCTGAGTAACAGGAGGGATATTCAAGTGTCACATGTTGTTGATCCATTTGTGATTCCTGATGTATTTCATGATCCATTCTCAATTCAGCTATCAGTGTTTGGAAGCTCTCCAAGAGTGGTGCAGGAAGCCAGGTATATTTTCAGAGAGGGAGATTACCTTAAACTATATGATGATTTGATGGACTTCAGCTGGGATGATATTTCTGGTAGCATGGATCCCAGTTTCGCTGCACAAAAATTGAATGATGTTGTGATCAGTTCTATGGAAAATTCTATCCCTAAAAGGGTTATTAAGACTTCCAAATACCCATTCTGGTTCTCATCAAGGCTTATAAATCTGATGAAGAAGAAGGAAAGAGCTCACAGAACTTTCAAAAGGTCTGGTTTTTATGATCATTATCAATTATTTTCCACTCTAAGAAGAAATGTCAAGCTGCAGTTGGAGATAGACAGGAAGGTAATGATCCAGAAAACCGAAAACAGCCTTCAACATAAACCCAAGAGCTTCTGGAAATTCATAAAGGGAAATAGAACCGAATCAGGCTCCACTTCATTATCTGTTAATGGCTCAATAATATCAGACCCCAGGCTCATATGTCAACATTTTGGGTGGCACTTCAGTTCACTTTTCCAGCATACTACTGCCACTGTAATAAGTCATGATGGTGGCAATGGCACTTTATCATTTGGCATACCCAAGGTAGAGGAGGAGGATGTACTCAGGGCTATTAACCGTTTGAGATCGAGCTCATCTGTTGGTCCTGGAGGAATCCCCAACTTTATAGTCAGGGGAATTGGACAATTAATTTCTCCAGTGCTGAAATCAATATTCAGCACAAGCTTGGAACAAGGAGTTTTTCCAGACAGTTGGAAGAGGGCAGCAGTTGTACCCATCCCAAAAAAAGGAAATGCTAAGGATATGGGAAATTTTCGTCCTGTTTCAGTTTCAGATCCATTCCCCAAGATTATGGAGATGATTGTGCATGACCACATCTACAAGAATGTTGAGAAACATCTAACTAACTGTCAGCATGGCTTCATGTCTGGAAAATCAACCACCACTAACCTTGCAAGCTTTCTTTCAACTGTGGGCCCCTGTGTAGAGAGTCAAGGACAGGTTGATGTTATATATCTTGACATGGAAAAGGCCTTTGATAAAATGCCACATGAAATTTTAATTGGGAAGCTCTCAGATTTTGGATTCAGTCCAGCTATGCAGAAATGGATTTCATCATATCTTAGCAATCGACAGTTCCATGTACGATATCAGGGATGTATATCAGCTGACTTTATTGCCACATCTGGAGTTCCACAAGGATCCAATCTGGGGCCTTTGTTGTTTAACTTATTCATAAATGATATAGTTGACAATCTGAAATGTAAGGCATTGTTGTATGCAGATGACCTCAAAATCTTTAATATTATTAAAAAAAAGGAAGATGCTTTACTTCTGCAAGAAGACATCAATAGAGTGGTCAAGTGGTCCCAGAAGAACTTGATGCCTTTAAATATTAAAAAAACTCTGAGTATGACCTTCACAAGAAAGACCAATCCAATCAGATCCAGATACAAGATCAATGGAGGAATCATTGAGAGAGTTTCAGACATTCAGGACCTTGGTGTTATGTTTGATTCCAAGTTACTATTTACCCAACATGTGGATAAGACTGTTGCCAAGGCCAGAAGACAATTGGGTATAATAAGATGGATAGGAAGAGAATTTAAGAATCCTGTCACTCTCCGAGTACTATACTTATCCTTAGTCCGCAGTGTTCTAGAATATTGTCCCATTATTTGGAACAGAAAAAGGCACTGTACGACTCAGAAGCTGGAAGCAGTTCAGAGAAAATTTGTACATGCTATTAAGACTCGGTTTTTTCCTGACCTCCTGGATCTGTCTTACCAGAATTCATGTAAGCTGCTCAAGTTGGAATCTCTGGAATGGCGAAGAACAAAGGAAGAGGCTTCATTCATGTATAAATCCTTACATGGAAGACAGGCGATAGGAGATCGAGGTGTTGGTGTTGCTGTTCCATCTCGAAATCTAAGACGCCATGATAGATTTGTACCAGCAGTGCACAGTGTGGCAGCTCCACTTGAGAGATGTATCGTGACTGCAAATTCATTGGCAGATGAGCTTGACTTCTTTGAGAGTGTCGGATTGTTCACAAGAAGACTAAGAGCTTTGGAGGAGTACTGAACTACAAGAAAAGAACTGATCATCAGCATAGGTTACAGCTATTGTTGTATCTCATCTCCAGACGTTTGCAATATACAAAGGCCTTAAGCCGTTCTATTGCAAGAATAACATTATGTGATATAGTTGATCAATTTTTTGTAATTATTGTCATTGTATCATATAATAAATTGAAATTGAAATTGAAATTGAAATTATTATTATTATTATTATTATTATTATTATTATTATTATTATTATTATTATTATTATTATTATTATTATTATTATTATTATTATAATCACTAAAGCTGCAAAGGCTGTCACAGCTCTCAGTAGTCTAATGGCTAATGTTGGAGGCCCAAGAGCCAGCAGAAGACGATTGTTGATGTCAACAGTGAACTCTGTTTTGCTTTATGGAGCAGAGGTGTGGGCACCTGCTCTCAGATGGGAGTACAATAGGAAAAGACTTCTGCAGGTCCAGAGAAGAGCAGCACTGAGAGTTGCATCAGCATATCGCACTGTGTCAGAGCCTGCTGTTATGCTGGTTGCAGGGGTCATCCCAATCACCCTTCTAGCACAGGAGCGATATAATATATATCAAAAATGTAAAGCTGGAGAAAGGAAAGAAGATATTGCAAGAGTTGAAAGGAACAGAACTTTCCAAGCATGGCAGAACGACTGGAATCTTGAAGCACGTGGACACTGGACATCAAGGCTGATACCCAGAGTCAAGCAGTGGGTAAACCGGCCTCATGGAGAAGTGGGGTACTTTGTGACACAGTTCCTGACTGGTCATGGATATTTCCGATCTTTTCTCCATCAGTTGGGCAAAGCAGATACACCTGAATGTCTTTACTGTCCTAAAAGTAGAGATGATGTTGAACACACCTTCTTTCTGTGTAGCAGGTGGGAAGAACTAAGAGAAAGAGTGCAGGCAGAACTGGGTTGGTTATCCCCAGAAAACGTTGTTTCTGTTATGCTCCAAGGCAAGCAGCAATGGGTGATGATGGTTAACTATATAATCACCATACTACAGACAAAGAAGAGAGATCTTGATGCAGCAGGGTAGCTTGAATAAGCTAAAGGAATGAGAGGCCGTTCTGAAGTAATGTGATAAACAGTTCCAGGCGGTCTCTAGGTTTGGAGGTGGTTTCAGCCAATAGTTCATGCTCATGTACATGTCAAATGGCAAAACGCCTTAATAAAAGAAATTAAAAAATTATTATTATTATTATTATTATTATTATTATTATTATTATAGAAGAACTAGTTGATGCAACAATGCAGCTAATCACATCTGCATGTGACTCATCAATGCCTCAAAAAAGGCCTGGGAGGAAAAAGCAGCCTGTTTATTGGTGGACAGCTGAAATAGCTGGTCTGCGTCAGAGTTGCCTCAAGCTACGGCGAATAGCTCAGAGAGCAAGAGATAGGCCTGATGCCAATACAAAGTCTGCTGAATACAGAGCAGCAAGGAAGCAGCTTCGTAAGACCATTTACTTGAGTAAGGCTAGCTGCTGGCAAAGAGTAAAAGAGAGTGTGGATACAGACCCTTGGGGGCTGGGTTATAAACTTGTAACTAAGCAGCTTGGAGCAATGTGTCCTCCTACTCCTCTAGATGAATGTAGAGCAAGGCAAGTGATTGGCACATTATTCCCACAACATTCTGTGCGTGAAGAGGAGGACTTTGGTGAAGAGGCAGAAGTCACTTTATTCACACCAGATGAAGTGCAGGGGGCAGTATCAACAATGAAGCAAGGGAAAGCCTCAGGACCTGATGGTTTGCCTGCAGAGGTACTGAGACTAGTGAATGAATACATACCTGGACTGCTGCAGAATGTTTATAATGCATGCCTGAAGACTGGACATTTCAGCCCTAGATGGAAGAAAGCTCGCCTGGTATTGATCCCAAAGACCAAAGGAGAATCAGGTGTGCCATCCTCATTTAGACCTTTGTGCATGCTGGACACAACTGGGAAAGGCATGGAGAGATTGATTAGAAAAAGACTCCATAAATCATTAGAGGAAGCAGGAGGATTAGCACCTAACCAGTTTGGATTCAGACTAGGGCGATCAACAATTGATGCAGTCCATGAGGTGTGCAAAGCAGTGCAAGAGGCAGAAAGCTATAACCACTTCTCCAAAAGGATGGTGCTGCTTGTAACACTAGACATCAAGAATGCATTTAATTCTGTGAGGTGGAGAGACATGCTTTGGGAACTGAAAAATACTTTTAGGTTACCTAAGTACCTGCTGAGGTTAATTGACTCCTACCTGAGAGATAGATCCCTCATTTATAAGACTACAAATGGGTGGATCAGTGTTGATGTCACATCAGGGGTGGCTCAGGGTTCAATCCTTGGCCCTGATCTATGGAATATCTTCTATGATGGACTGCTACGTCTGGAAATGCCAGAAGAGACAACACTAGTTGGGTATGCAGATGATGTTGCACTGCTTATTGCATCTCGCAGTTCTGAACATGCTCAACTTAAACTAAATCAAGCAATGAGGAGAATATCAACCTGGCTTGAATGTCATGGGTTGTCTCTTGCCCTCAGTAAGACTGAGATTGTGGTCCTAACAAAGAAAAGAGTAAACACTCATCTCTCTTTTCAGATGAACAGTGTGACTGTTGAGTCAAAGCAAAGGGCAAAGTATTTGGGACTTATGATTGACACTAAAATGAGCTTCTCAGAGCATATAACAGGGGTAATCACTAAAGCTGCAAAGGCTGTCACAGCTCTCAGTGGTCTAATGGCTAATGTTGGAGGCCCAAGAGCCAGCAGAAGACGATTGTTGATGTCAACAGTGAACTCTGTTTTGCTTTATGGAGCAGAGGTGTGGGCACCTGCTCTCAGATGGGAGTACAATAGGAAAAGACTTCTGCAGGTCCAGAGAAGAGCAGCACTGAGAGTTGCATCAGCATATCGCACTGTGTCAGAGCCTGCTATTATGCTGGTTGCAGGGGTCATCCCAATCACCCTTCTAGCACAGGAGCGATATAATATATATCAAAAATGTAAAGCTGGAGAAAGGAAAGAAGATATTGCAAGAGTTGAAAGGAACAGAACTTTCCAAGCATGGCAGAACGACTGGACTCTTGAAGCACGTGGACAATGGACATCAAGGCTGATACCCAGAGTCAAGCAGTGGGTAAACCGGCCTCATGGAGAAGTGGGGTACTTTGTGACACAGTTCCTGACTGGTCATGGATATTTCCGATCTTTTCTCCATCAGTTGGGCAAAGCAGATACACCTGAATGTCTTTACTGTCCTAAAAGTAGAGATGATGTTGAACACACCTTCTTTCTGTGTAGCAGGTGGGAAGAACTAAGAGAAAGAGTGCAGGCAGAACTGGGTTGGTTATCCCCAGAAAACGTTGTTTCTGTTATGCTCCAAGGCAAGCAGCAATGGGTGAAGATGGCTAACTATATAATCACCATACTACAGACAAAGAAGAGAGATCTTGTTGCAGCAGGGTAGCTTGAATAAGCTAAAGGAATGAGAGGCCGTTCTGAAGTAATGTGATAAACAGTTCCAGGCGGTCTCTAGGTTTGGAGGTGGTTTTAGCCAATAGTTCATGCTCATGTACATGTCAAATGGCAAAACGCCTTAATAAAAGAAAATTAAAAAAAAAAAAAAAAAATTATTATTATTATTATTATTATTATTACTTATCCACAGTTTCAAATATTCAAGACTTTATTTTGGAAGCAAAAACTTGAACTGTCATTTAAACTTGTGCATAAGGGAAGATGCCATGATTATTATTGAATGCCTTGTGCTATGATCTTGATGAAGAAATAATTATGAACGGCTAGTGACTGATCTATCTGAAAAACTGATAATAAACCAATAAACCGTTGCTGTTTCTATTGAAGAAGAGACCGGCATAATGGAGCTGACACAAATCATTTTTGCTTTGGAACTAATATAGTTTATCACTATCAGTATCGCTAGCAAGATGATCTTAATTATAGAGTTTCAAGTTGTCAATGTTATTAATCTATTATCCAAATAAAGAGGAAATAGTTCTCTTCGAATATATTTTTTTAAATTTATTTTGCAGTCATTAGATAATTGCGGAACAGAAATACCAAAAATCTAGCAATCCTTCAATTTAATTGCCATAATTAAAAATGAATGTTTAATGCAAACATAAAGTAGGATTGATTATATTATACTCTCAATAAATGAAAGAAAATAAAGTAACAATTAATATCAAGCAAATTTGATGCTCTTTGATTGATTACTTTTGACAAAACATTCATAATTTATGGTACTTCAATTTTATAATCATGAGCATCCAGAAACCTGAATTATCTATTTTCTAAACAATACAGCTTGAAAAAAAATAGCATTTTAAATTTTTTAGGCCTACCAAGTCTCAATCGTTGAAAACAAATACATTTTTTTAAGAAGTAGGCCTACACTCATTTGAAAATCCAAATTTTTCCAGGTATGTAAATTTAGCTGTGACATGTGAACCTCCTATGAAGCCTACAGTAGACCGAGAATGTCTGCAAGATCTAATCAATAAAGGACGAAAGGAGATAAATAATGCAAAGACAGAACTTTTGTCATTGGGATATGACATTGAGGACTTCATGGACAACCACGCTGAAGAAACAATGGCTTGCCTCCTGCCAGCCATGAGTGAAGTTAGAAATGCCACTAAGAAAGCAGCGCATGAGATACAGTGTTGTTTGTCAGACAACCAAAAATGTCCAGAATTTGATTCCAGAACATTCAGGTTTGTTATTACTGTTACTACTGATTTGAACTATTATTAAGCAATATAACTTATAAATTAGTTGGAGAAGTCATATACAGAGTGTTTCGGAACTCTCTACCAAAACCTCTAGGCAGTGTTTCTGGACCACTAACGAAAGTAAATATCGTAATAAAATTTTTCTCAAGTCCCCAGTTACTCACACAGACGCCATTTTGTTTTTTTTTCACGCATTATTTCATTTTCGAACACCATTGAACGTATAATTTTGAAATTTCACATACAGCTTTATAACAATTAAAACAATCTAAAAAAATTTAATCAAAATTTTCCGATATCAAGAAACAGAATGGCGGCTATTTAAAATATTTGAACAGGATTAAATTAATTATGGCTTATGGTATCAAAATTTGACTAGAATAACTTTTTTTTTAGATATTTTCATTGCAAATCTAACGATATCTAATTTTTTAAGATTGGCCAACAATTAACAGAGATATGCTACTTTTTAGAGTGTGCGGTGGTTGGGGGCGGGTTGCAGTTAATTTTTTTTAGATTGTTTTAATTGTAATAAAGCAGAATGAAAAATTCCAAAATCATACGTTCAATGGTGTTTGAATAAAAAATAATGCGTGAAAAAACAAAATGGCGGCTGTGTGAGTAACTGGGGACTTGAGAAAAATTTTATTACGATATTTACTTTTGTTAGTGGTCTAAAAACACTGCCTACAAGTATTGGTAGAGAGTTCCGAAACACTATGTATACATGATTATTATGTACTTGAAAGATTGTTTTTCAATATTCAAGCATAAACAAACGTTGACAAAAAGAAATCAGGCAATACAAACGTTAACAATGTAATTAAAATATTGAATTCAGAATTAAAAAAAAAAAAATACGGTAGGTATTTTCTAATTGTGATTCAGTTTTAAAATTTGATTTCTTTCATTTCAGTCTGTTGTTTTTTATTAGCTTCAATAACCCTATACGCAACTGAATATTCAATATTGCTTATGAAGTGAGACAAAATATTATAATTTATTTATTACATTTGTTACAAAACATTATTTTTGGGGAATTTCCCAACTGACAGGTGACTTGTCAACTTAACTTAATCGGAGGAGCTCATGCAGAATAACAGTTAATGTCTATCAAATCATCACATTTGTATAGGTGTTTTGTGGTTGATATTAAAGCATCTTATGTAGGATCTGTAGTAGCCTATTCTCATTAAATTCAGTCATAAAAAAGTATGTATGTGATTATGCTATCTTATGAAACTGAAATGAAAATTTTCTTTAGAATAATCATTTTAAATATGATTGAAAGACATCATTAAAATAATACTATTATATGATATAAGGTTGATAGGAATAATTAGAAGACATAAGACCGAAAGTTATTTACAAAAAATAACGTTCAACCATTAATTTATAAATAATTATTTCACCCACTTCATCAAATGATCTGATCCATTTAAACTGCCCCCCTTCAAAATATTGGTGGAATCTTTGATAATGTGGTAATACTATAGTGTGGTAATGTTTGATTCTGCCAAATAAGGAATATAATTGTTCAATAATTTTTTTGTTTATCACTATTTGAAAAAATTTTTATTCAATACAAGTAAGGCTCATTGAAAGACTCTTTTGACTCCAGTTTTTCCAATTCAGGTTCCCACACGAGAAACATGTCTATTTGGAAATACCAAAAATCAAGAGTCAATTCGATGACATCAACTTCAGTGTTGAAGATGCAGATTTAGTTCGTAGAGAGTTCTTGGAACAGAAAAGATTGCAACAGCCCTATCCACAGTTCGGCATACCTCCCCGAGGAGAAAAACCACCCTTTAAGACTAAAACACCTTCTAAGGATGCAACTGATTACCAGAATATGATAGAGCATGAAAAAAGAAAGGATGAGGAAGTGCAGCCACCGTGGAGAATGCAGACAAACACTGGCTATGACATGATTAAGGATAAGAGGGAAAAAGCAAAAATGCCAGGAGAAGGTGGCGGAGGGGGTGGCTTCGACAATTTCAATTTCAATGACGTTGATAGTGGTGAAGATGATGAGTTTGATGATGCTTCTCTTACAGACTTCCTTGCCGAACTAAAAAAGCTGGGTGAACAAATTGAGGCTGAGAGAAAGGAGAAACAACAAAATAATCAGGTAAGCTATGCTTATGCTATGTATGATTATTATGCATTGAAACATCTTCACTATGTAATACCCAGCATAATACAAACGTCATATCATTTGTAATATTCTTTAAACATCATAATGAAAGAGGTCGATACAGAGATCGGTCCCTTCATACACTATCATGACCGTTATTTGAGAAATTATAAATTTATTAAGAATTGCTGGGAACCACCATGTTAAGAATTTATTGTGACTGACAGTAGAGACTCTTTTTCAATGAATAATAGAGAATTACTGTAGTTTTCATATAACTTGGCAGCAGTATGTTGGGTTCAGATATAGCATGTCCCATCTGCTACACGCTGCCAAGTTATATGAATACTACAGTAACTTTCTCTTAAATAGAACTTTTTTTTGAGGATGAAGTCCACATAGGTCTGAGACCTGTGCGTGAGTAATGAATTGGATGATGGTGATTGATGGGATGGACCTACAGTTTTAGGTGGGTTCCGAACCACCGGTTGTCACTCAACTCATGAGTGATAAACAATAGTACAACACAGTAATAAACTAGGACACATTTTTTTAATATTTATTATCTTCGTATTTCAAGTATTAACCCTGCTTTTGAAATTATTGTTCTCGAAGTAAATGGCAGTTCATAGTCTTTTGCAATGAATCTTTGAACATTTTTTCTCCATTTATCATTTTTGATGAACAGGCAAAATTTTTCTACATTTATCATTTTTGATGAACAGGCGAAATTGAGTCATTTTTTGCTAAGAGATGAAGAAAGAACAAAGAAGCATGAATGGAAATAAAATGTAGAGTAAATATAGAGTGATAGAGTAAATATAATGTAGAGATTTCGTATGAGGCAAAGATTTAGAAGAAACATAAATATATTTCGATTTAACTTAATATATCTAAAAATATAAAAAAATATAGAGCAATAGAGGAAGTAATGTAAAGATTTTGGATGAGGCAAAGATTTATAAGAAGCATATATATTTCGATTTTCAAATAGGTGTAGTAGTGATAAATGTGAATTTCAAGTCAGATCTAAAAGACTTGAGGACTTGGCCCAAATGAAAATTTCTATTCACTTGAAATTGATATAGATGGGTGTCTTGGTTCTTGATCAAGGAAAATATTCCATTCAATTCAAAATGATTTATTCTGTTCTTTTTCAGAAAGATGAGCTGTAGTCAGCTTCCAGACTGGAGCAACGTTTTGGGGGAGTTGTAATTTTGTAACAACGGATAACCTCACATTTGCTCATGGTGTTTAAAAATGATTTTTAGGGTCACAGAAAATTCAGTGAAAAAAGGTATTCCACTCACAACAATGAAACAATTGCTTCATGGAAGAGCAACATTCTAACAATTTTCTACTTATATTGGGATTTTCCTGCATACGTTACAGTCATCAATTTTTATTAGCTAGTCAACGACTTTATTTTCCAACAAAATGATTTTCCTTCATTTTTTTACGAGGTTGGACAACAGTAGCTTCAACTCGGCGCTGGACAGGATGCCATACGCTTAGTGAGTGAACGGTTGATGAACTGCTGTTGCGGAAAAACTTGTTATAATTATTGCTCTTTCATTCAGTATTTTTTTATTCTTGTAATTGAAAAATTGGAATACTTTTCTGCACTGAATTTTTGTAACCCCGAAGACCATTTTGAAACTCTCTGTATGTTTATCAATCAAACTTTGAGAATTATCCAATATTGAAAGCATAAAAAATCGCCATCTTAAGGAAAATACATTTCTGGAATTAGAGAGATTCAGTCTGACTATAAATTTTCTAAATTGGACTAGCAGAGTTTTATAAAGGTGTGTCAAGAATAAGTAGTAGTGTTAAGTTATGCATCTAGGAGTAAAAAACTGCACAAGACTATTTTTGGCTCTTTTAGTTGGAAATCTTGAGTAATAGCTGTTCCCTACACAGGTTTCAATTGATCCCACTTTATTGGCGATGATTATGATAATGCCACTTTCAGATAAAATAAAAAAAAAAATAGAAAAAAATCATTCTTCATTCACTAATTAATAAGATTTTCATCTTGCCCCTCCACTTCCATCAAACAGTCAATCTACTCCCTCCTGACATCAAATCGCTGTCAGCATTGCTGCTATTATTTCAATTTCATAGCTGCATAGAATATTCTCTATAAAGAACAATGGGATTGGAAGTTCGGCCTATTGATAAATTGTTTGACTCAAAAATAACATTGTTCTTGAGAAATATTATAAGTTCATTCCATGAAAGGCGCAACAGACAGGCGTCTTCATGGGCCCAAGCCGCACCCTCCCACCACATAGCATGTAACAGCCAAAGGTGAATCCATTTTCAGAATGTTTCTTCTAATAGTTCATTAACATTATTTTATTTATTCAAAATTATTTTTTTAGGGTTCACTTTTATTTGCAAAGACCTAGAAAATTTTATTTGGTGAAAGTGGGATTGACTTTTTCAAATGTTTTAATTTAAATTGTACCGTATCTTGTTAATGGGAGTTCTATTAGTTGAATAAGTGGAAATTCAGTGTGCAGCCTAATCCTATATCCTTTCTACGTCATTGTATGCAAGAGTGGTTTTGCTTGACTGATGATCAAATTTTACTTTTGATACATTGAAATGGATGACATAGGAAATTTCTGACTGGGAGAGCTTCAAAACAAATTTAAAACACGTGTATCGGAAATTTTTTCTGGGGAGAACTCCCGAACCCCCTATTACCATTCCTCATTACCATTCCAAACTCTTCCAATTTTTTCTTGCTACTCCCACCTTACAACATAACATTTAGTGTAAAGTGAACCATAGTTTTCTGATGTTGAAGATCCATCTTGTTTCCACTAATATGTAATATAAACTTGAAAAAAACACTTTTAAATGGAAACTAACTCACGTTATGGCGTGACGGCCGTTTCGCTCTGTTGTCTAGAGCATCGTCAGACGTGTGTACTGTGGGTCGTCTGACGATGCTCTAGACAACAGAGCGAAACGGCCGTCACGCCATAACGTGAGTTAGTTTCCATTTAAAAGTGTTTTTTTCAAGTTTATATTACATAATTTTCTCTCATAATTCAAGTCATGGCAATTAGAATAATTAGTTTTGCCAATGTTCATAATTTTTTCCACCCGCGTTAGTCCTGGATTTCAGTTTTATTTGACAATATTCAAAGAATATTATAAAACATAGTATTGTACATTTTATATATTCATTTATTACCGTACCAAGAATTGTTAGTCTGAATACTTATTCTAGAGTAGGGCTAAAATAATATAAATAATGTTGTTACGCTTCTTTATTATTATCTTTTGTAATACTGTAGTTTGGATTTCTATGTTCCAAAATAGATGACATATCATTGAAACAATAGAAAGTGGAAATATTTTGGCAAGTACCTGGATTTAAAATTGCCCATTGCTATTGCTTTTAATATCTAATAGACCTCATTGTTTTCTAAAAAAGATCATATAATTTTGCATCTTGCCCCCCCCCCCCTTTGGAGGGAATCCTGGTTACGTCCATGCTACAGTTGACTACAGTTAGTTCCGAGTTCGATTCACAACTAGGCCTTGATTTTTTGTATTATCACACACCACTCTCGTTCAAGTTTGTGTTTCATAATAAAAATCTAAAAATCCATTCAGTTCTAAAGCATTGTATTTTAATATCTTTGAGAATGTCTGTATGTATAGATTTAGTAAATTTGTGTGAATGTCTCTATGAGAAACTATGTTGTATGTCTGTATGTTTATAGTGGATGTGCTGTTTACACTACTATTGACGTAGCCTACATCCAGCATGCAATGGAGAAAGTTGTTACTTCTCTCACTAGAGACGCTAGCTTACGGACGAACGTGATTAGTTGAGAGTCTCATTGCTAGATAGCGCTACAATACTCTCTGTATTAAGACATTGTACTCAACTTTCCATCACGTCTAGACTGCAATATTGGCCGGCGCAAATAGAAACGTAAGATTGGTGTCCTGATGCGTTGGGTGGCTGTTTGCAAACAAAGAAATGAATTGGAATTTGTGAAAAGAAGTACGATGCGGTCTGCTCCATAAGAGTTGCCCTTGCGTGTTGTCATAAAGGTTGCGCTCCAAATTTGCGGGGGAATAATTTATTTATTCCAAATTATAGATGACATCGGCTGGAACTGGAAATCACAATGAGCTTGCAGATATTCAACACATCTTCAAAGGAGAGCTTCCTTGCAATACATCTGCAGAGCTTCAAAGGGCGGAAAAAGCACAATAATACAAAGTAAAACTAGTTGAAAAATAGATTGTTCCCAATGTATCATTAATTAATAACTGAGTTGCTTCCTCAGAAGTTTAATGACATCAAAAGCCGCGTATCCACCAACCGAACATGCTCGGCGAACAGTGTTCGCAGGAATCAGCTGATGTCGCCGATCATTTTTTGGAGTTGGTTTGGTGTGGACGTCTTCTCGAACATTATGATCGGTGTGGTGGGGTTAGTGGCGGGAACCTGTTGTTGGTCGTCACTGTTCGCTTACAGACCGAACATTTCAATTGAACTCACGAACATGTTCGGAGACCCATATGTTTAAAGTTTGCCCGTTTTTTTGTATTAGCCAACAATGTTTGGCAGACATGTTCGGTTGGTGGAGACGCTGCTAAAAACATACTTTTTGTTACACTTGATAGAAGATAGCTACTTTCCATAGATTTTTCACATATGGAAAGTACCTCTTTTCCGTACTAGGTCGGAAAAAATCAGCTGACAAATAGGGCCTTATAGCCGTACAAAATAGGAAAAAAACAGATGGAGTTCGGAAATTTATTTTCCGTTGACTCACATATATATATATATATATATTATATGTATAGATATAGCCAACTCATTACATTACTCAATACTCTATTATATTGTATAGATATAGCCAACTCATTACATTACTCAATACCAATGACTCAAATACCTGTCTCCAGCTGAATGCACTAGGTTATCATTATTTATTTTGGTTTATATCTGGGAATTCACCCATCAAATTCTAAATCTGAATAAAGCAGCTGATTCAATTGTCTTGAATACTTTTAAATGTCTCGCATATTATCCAGCTGATTGTATCATGCCTTTCTATCAAGTATAACAAAAAAATATCGTACATTACATGGCTGTAAACTTTGCCGGTTCTCGCATATTCACGTTTCTGTACTCGGCTTTCGCCTCGTGCATAAACTATCATATGCTCGACCGGCAAAACGTTACTTCCCAGCCTAGTAACGTAATTTTATACTAATTCCACCTCTTTATAATTGTAGTTGACTAACAATATAAAAAATGATCAATTAGCTGCAGAATTCAGCTAAGAAGAGCTCTCTATAATTAGTTATAGATTCTTTTAAATTAGAAATTCAATATCAGTTGAAACCAATATCTATGATTGTAATAAGAGATAATTGGGCTGAGCAGCACCCTTCGTAATATTCCAAATGAACCACCTGTCCAATGTTTTGTTCTTGAACAGCCAAAACTAGCCTAGAGCTTATAGTGAAAATCTCTTCAACATCATAATTACTTTAATATTCTATCCTAAAACTCCAAAATCAACAGAGATCTAGTTTGAGCTATGAGGAAGCTACATACCAAGTTTAAGTATCTACCTTTAAAGCGCTAGAGCACAGATGGACGGACAACGGCTCTATTACAGTAAGGCCCTGTCGGGCTAATAGTAAACTTCAGAGTTCAGCTAATAATTAATTGTTGCTAAACTTCATATTTCAATTTTGTGTTGCGATATTATTGTTTTTGAAATTCCATAGTATGGGAGTAATTCTGGAAGTTTCCTTTTTAACCGACTTCCAAAAAGAACAAGGTTCTATATTCGACCTGTTTTTTTTTTATGTTTGTACATCAATCATTCTAACAATATTGAACCGATTTCGATGAATTTTTTTTAAATGAAAGAGCATCGCTCAGCGGTGATCCCATCCAAGTTTCGCAATGCCCAATATTTAGCCCAATTAAACAAAAAGGAGCATTCTTCGATGTCTTCATTTCAATCAAGTTTGAATAGGATAGTTCCACACATAACCACCAATCGGATAACCGGTGTCGTTTTCCAGGCTAATCATTGTATCATATGGAGCGCTTCACATCTAGACGGTTTTAGAAATCATATGATGCAATGCAATTATGCCGGGTAAACGACATCGGTTACCCAAAGCTGGTTCAGTGTGAAACAAGCCTGTAATGTCCCGTTTTGACCAATCACGAGAACTTAATTTGAATCGAGAATAAGAAGAATAGAATATTTCTGTCCATATGTTCATACGAAAATTGTAAATAATTTAGTTGATGTTATTGAGTCATAGGAATAAGGTTATTTAGTTTCAATCATAAGTTGGAGAATTTGGAAAAACAGCTGATCTCAGACGTATTTTTAGTTTCGCTGCTGTGATGGATTAAGAATATTTATTCGCCATTAAATGCATGTCCGTACAATAGGCTATTTTGAGGTTATGTTTGATGATCCTTTTGTACTAGCTCAAAGTTTATGTTTTTTATATATGACTAATATCACGAAAAATATCATACATAACTCGTCCGGGAAGATGTTTACCGCACTCAACTTCATCTCCTGCATTAACTTATCATATTTTCAGCATAATAATAATAAGCGTATGGCTTTTAATGGTGGGGAGACCCTTACGGGTAGTTCCACCTCGCCGTTTTGTGCCATGTTACGGGGAACATGGTGGACCTACTATTTTAGGTGGGTTCCGAACCACCGGGTAAGTGGTTTTGTAGTTTTAAAGTCTTGTAGAGCCATCAGATTGAGCTGATGAGCTGTCTAATTGAACTTTCATGAAATTCTGCTCATCATTGAACGATTGGGACTTGAAAGGAGTCTTCCTAACAAGGAGATATCTGGAGAGATATTTTCAGTAAACGCAATTTTCCACACTTGTAACGTAATATAGGCCTACTATTTCAGTGTAGGTATATTCTGAAAAGGACCACATCAAAATGAATCAAAAGCCATTTCACTTTTAAGAAGCCTTTTGCTATTATAATTTTCCTAAATACAATATTCCACATCAAATAAAACGTTGTAGAATTTTCCTTAGTTTATCTTTTCTTATAAGTGGATTTTTAGTTACTTAAGTTTGGATGTTATAAATTAATTATTGGCTTGCTAATTTGATAAATATTTCATAATGTAGGCTTTAAGAAATTTCTCATGTTTTCAAAGTTTGAAAATTCAACTAAAAAGCTTAAAATAAAACATATTTTAAAACAAAAAAAGAAACCGACTTCAGTGAAATGATAAAATACTCACGTACTAAAAATTTTAAAATAAAGTATTTACTTAACACTGAGAAAATTTTTAATTTCATACAAGTAATCTTTTGAAGTCGGCGCCAAATTTCCCATAAACTTTTAAAATATAACAGAATTACTCTGTGATGTCTTCCATGACGAAATAATTGAACAATCTAATATCAAAACTGACACTGTATTCCAGTAAAAGTGAGTGTAAATCACATATTTAATTGAAATATATTGTTAGTTTTGATATTAGATAGAATTTCTTATCAATCACTGTATTTCAGTAAAAGTGAGTGTAAATCACATATTTAATTGAAATACAGTGTTAGTTTTGATATTAGATAGTATTTCTCATCAATCACTTCCCGGTGGTTCGGAACCCACCTAAAACTGTAGGTCCAAATCATCAATCACCATCATCCAACTCATTACCCATGCACAGGTCTGACATATGTGGGCTTCGTCCTAAAAAAGAATTTATAAAATATTTGGCGCCGACTTCAAAAGATTACTTGTATGAAATTAAAAATTTTCTCAGTTTAAAGTAAATACTTTATTTTAAACTTTTTAGTACGTGAGTATTTTATCATTTCACTGAAGTCGGTTTCTTTTTTTGTTTTAAAATATGTTTTATTCTATAATTCGGCTTGGCATGCCGAGATGTTGAACCACGGTCGGTCTGTAACGTTTCTACTCGCTACTCGCTTAGCTACTAACTGAATGTAATCGACCCTTAAAATCTGATACAAATAATAATAATAGTAATAATACATCTAAATTAGAAGCTTTTTCTATAATTCGTCTTGGCATGCCGAGATGTTGAACCACGGTCGGTCTGTAACGTTTCTACTCGTTACTCGTTTTGCTACTTACTGAATGTAATCGACCCTTAAAATCTGATACAAATAATAATAGTAATAATGTATCTAAATTAGAACCTAATTTTGCAAAAACAAAACCACGATGAAAAGTCTCCATACGCTTCTGTTTCAAGTGGCTAAATAAGAGTAAAATGAATTGAATAATTACCTCAATAACGACCATTCATGATAATTTTTCATTAGTTTCGAGTACAAAATGAATTTAAGTTCAAAGATTATATCGGTTTAATTCTCGAATAAATTCAAGCATTTTCCATAAACAAGAGTCTATTCAACTTGAGACCTTTAAAAAGTCTAGAACAGCAACATCCGACATCACTTAACTTATCTGCAGCACTTTTCTCACTTCCATCTGGATTTAATGGCCAGGTCTGTATAGGATTTATAACCAGACATTTCTAAACAACAAACGGGTATGGTCACAGACCACAGACAGGTTCAGAATAGGTGCTATCAGAGTGCTTCGTAGGTGTTTTTGACTATTTAATTGTTTTATGTTCGAACGTTATGACTTTCAGTCGGAATAACTATAAAGAAAGATGATGCGTTGGAACGAAGGCAAGTGTCATTGGGTCAACCACTGCATGTCTGCAACGGACATTCACAACTTTTCTTCTGAATTATTATAAATTCTTTATCGTTTCTCTTTATTTCTCAAAGTATGCTCTTTCCTCTACCTCACCTCTGAAGATAAGTATTATAAGCTTCAACAAAAGAAACTTTGGGTGAGATCGAAGAACACTAAGAAACAAATTTACTACGCTATGAAATGTTGGTAGTTGACAAATACGAATTTTGTTTGTGGAAGAGTTCGTTTTCTTAAAAATAGACTGGAAAGGAAGAAAAATATTATGTCTATAGACATCACTGTTTATCAAAATGGAAGGCCTGATTTATAAGAAGTATATTCTACCAAACAGCTTCACATTTACTTCACAATTGCTTCACAATACTTTTGTGATGAATCCTCAAGCACCAGTGTCAGAACCAACACATTAATTTTACTCTAGACCGGTAAACATTCGTAAATTTTCGACTCTCTCCAATTAAGTGCCACAATTTTTCTGCTCTTGGATTTTCAGAACTCTCCAGCCAGCTAATCCTTCCATTATCTGGCGCAGGGTCGGTGACAGCGTCTTACCCGTTTAGCATGCGTAATTTGTCGTTTATTATATAGTAGTCATAATTTTTACGAGTGCTTACCAATACCGATATTTTTGTGAAGCTTTTGATTCAATGTTTTTTTAATTTTTTGGGCTCAAAAGTGGAATTTTGTTTTAATAATACTGATTTATCATGTAAATATGACTTCAAAAGCATTTTGTAAATGTTTGTAAATGATATAAATAGTGCACATAGTAAAATGTAGAGTGTTGTGAAAGTATAACTATATATTTTTCAACAAGACCAAAGGTCAGAGATCTTTGCTATTACATTGAAAACGGACTGTCAATATCTTTTTTCAAACTTCTTATATTCTGAACTTTCATTTACATCAGTTGTCATGAATTAAATACTACATATCTTAATAGGAAAATCTTTATAACTTGTCATAAATTTGAAACCCTTGAAGTCTTATCCAATATGTAACTTATATGAAAGGTAAATCAAAATAAAAATAAAAATTTTACAATTCTTCTAGACATAATACACTGTTAGTTTAATAAGTAAAAGCTATTTCTAAATCTCCTCAACAGCCTTAAATATTTTAAAAAAGTGTCGTAAAATTTACGAAAGCTTACCGATAGTGTGATTTTCAACAAGCTTACAGAGTTCTAGGGTTTTAACAGATCAGACCCACATCCTGATTCAAGCTTCCACTAGAAGCACAGATTACGGGCACTTTATTGTCAGGCTACGCATGAATGGCTATAGGCATAATCTTGAATCAAAGAAAATTCCTATTATTTTCGCAACACATATTACATTACACTGAATGCACACAATCACGCTAAAGTGCGTGCACTAGGTACGGTTTCAAGCTTGACCGGCAAAATGAGAATTGCATGGAAAGTTGGAATGCTAACATAACGAGTTGATCGCTCACAATAAACTGCAAGATCTGATAGCGTTCGCGTGTCAATGTGTAAATAATGTGCATTACAATGTCAAAACCAATATTATAAACAAATATGTAACCAGTGGAGTATAATCAATACACAGTACACATTATATTACTGGTAATTCTGTGAACAGTAAACCTCACGCACAATAAGGGTGCTTGCACAGAACATACTCGATGTACTCAATGATAATCACCATCGCAAAATTAAAAATACAGTCATCAGACTTGACCCTTGGTTCATGTCTATTTTTCACAAAAGTTCACTCTGTAACACATCAACAAGGCTTTGTTTTCTGTAGGCCTATTTGCGAGACAGCTGATTGCTCAAATTAGATTTCAGACGTCTGATGAATGAATTTATAAAACAATATTAATTGAATTCGTATAGCAATTACTTAGCAATCACTTGCTATTATAGTTGATTGAAATATTAGAAACGATTTATTTCTCTCAAACAAATAATTATGTTGTTCTTCGGAATGATAATTTTATCATTACTAAGAATAAGGGGGCCTGAGAACTATTTATGGATCTGATTTTAATTTCTTAAAATAGAGTGGCTTATTTTAAAAATCATATGTTTCTATAGAAGAAGGCTCAAGAGCCTCATTTTTCCCCTTTTAAATATCCTTTAATTGTCAGCCAATTTCGAAAATCATGAACATTCATTGCTGAGCATACCTTAAAGGAAGATCCATGCAAAATGTCATTAAATTTTGTTCACGCAAAGCTGTAAATGCTTTTTAAACAGGCAGGCAGACAGACAGACAGACTGAGAGACTGACAGAACGACAGTCAAATGCAAAACGGTCGTCTTGAAATAGAGATCTCTCTTCGTTCGGTCAATAAAAACCAATAACAAAAATAATTCAAATATATTTTGTGATGTGTTCTATCACTAAAATAATACTGGAACACTTGAAATTAGATCTCGAACTTTATTTACACAATTAACTTAAAACAAGAACAAATCAGTTTATTATCACACAAGAAAATCGATGAAGAGACATCCAGTTCAATAATGATCAACAAATAATGAATTTACAAAATCACTGTCCAAAGAACTAATTAATAACTAATTAAGCTGTCAATAGGTCAATCAATAATTTAATAATAACTGTCTAATTAACTGTCCAATGACTTAAAAATAAATGTGTATGAGCAGATAAACACTCAATAAATAACTAAACATAATACTTATATGAAGCACAATGTCTGTCACGGCACTTGAGATGTATAACCACAATAATGAGCAATAACATTTAGTATGTGTACTTGTATACTGCCACCACAAACTGTCACTCGTTACGAATGTAAAGAAAGTCAGAACAATAACTGACTGAACGTTCACAAGGACGGCCCTCTATAAAAGTTTCTAATATTCCAGGAAGTTCTGGGAACAAATAATGTTATCTCGAACATTCTGGAATAATTATTCTCGAAACCCCCAGAATCACACTTGACACATGAGAGAGAGAGAGAGAGAGAGAGAGAGAGAGAGAGAGAGAGAGAGAGAGAGAGAGAGAGAGAGAGAGAGAGAGAGAGAGAGAGAGAGGGATATTCAAGGAAAGAGAGAAGCAACAAGAGTAAATTTATGACCTCTTTGCAGAAAAGGCGCTGCCATGCTGGAAGTCATTTTCACTCATCCTTACAATATGAAAGCCTCGATGCTGTCCACTGTGTATGAAACTAGAACTTCATAGGACAAGAGAAAAAGAAAAAGGAAAAGAAGAAGAAGGATAAGAAGAAGAAGAAGATTTGTAAATAATAGATTATGTCCCATCTACTTATCTCGATGTCCCAAATTGGGCAACCTGCTAGTATATGAAAGAAACTGATAAGATAAAGATAAATATTAAAACAAAAGCAAATATACAATACTCAAAAGAAAAATAGAAAAATGAGGGAATGACCTTTAAGCAGTCTTGCAAAAAACTCTCAAAAAGCGAATTGACAGTTGTGAATAATTGATCCCAGACACCGGTTTCGAGTGTGGTAGTTACGAACAGGTTCAATAAACAAGCTAATGAGCTGACACTGAATGAATCAATGACTTCTCTGTCCTGAAAATGCATTAGCCTGTATGATTTGCGGACATAAAAGCCTTCGAATGTGTCTAGTGAGCTCATTTTTCATGTGGTTCGAAGTGACGAATTTGATAGGAGTGAAATTTATTAATGTTTGAGCATTGTTGAGATTGACATTGTTAAAGGGTGTAGGAATGAGGATTCTAGTGTAGATGAGATAAAAAATACATTTACAAAAAAAGAAAAGGTAAAAGAAAGGTATAATGTTTACCGTAACTGATATCCCACTGGTTTTGCGCCTAATTACCGTCATTCTTGTGTCATAATATCACCCGGACAAAAGTAACATGACGGAATTATACTCAATAAGTAAAATCATATCAAAAGGTTGAGAAGAATGATTTACTTGATAAAACTCCAGCTAATTATCATACAAGAGAACCAGAATAATTGACGAAAAAAGAGAACTGTAGACTAGGAGAAAACGTAAACAAATTAAAAGAAAGAGGAGGTGCTAAAAAGAAAGAGAAAAGTGTAGCAGGAAAAATGAGAGCCAAGAGCATCAATAAAGTACAATAAATTTAAATGAACATAATAAATAAAATAATAAATAGATTAATGAGAGTATATAAAGAAACGAATAGGCTTTAAAATGATGGTTAAGGAAAAGAGAAAAGGAGGAGTAGAAAAATGGGCTAATAAACGTAATTTCTTAAAAGTCCCAAGAAGAGAGTATTAGCGAGTGAAAGAAGAAAAGGTAAATGAATGCATATGCTATGCTGCTATGAACAATAAGAGTTTGAGAAGATAAAAATGTGTACAGTATGGCTGGAAAGCGGAAGCAAACTGCTGTTGAAATTGGGAAATTGTTAAATTAGTCGGAAAAACTACTCATATTTATTAATTATCCAGTTATATTTATCCTATACTAATATTCAATAACTATTAAATTTCAAAGTGATCTTCTATGGCAGTCTATGAAGTCTATGCAGTCTATGGCAAACTATGGCAAAGGCAGTTTATGAAGATTTGTAAGTCTTTTTAAATGGAACAATAAATGAATTAGTACATTGTATCTGTAATTTTTCTGCAAATTAAAAATGAAAAAATGTGAGAGTAGCTAGTGGACAAAGATGAAGGCTTCTCAAATTTCTTGCTCCTTTGGAAACCAATAGGAGCAACACGAAATTAGCCTTTAACAGAGGCTTTGAAAGGAGCTTTACTCTGGACACAGTTTTTAACTGACTAAAAATGTTTGTTGCCGGTCATGGAAGCTAGGTTTGAATTAGATTTAGTCAGATTCATTTCATAGTATTCGTTTTAGGAATTTATGACTTATTATCCATTATACTCGTAATACATTAATAATTGATTCAATGGAAACGATTTAGTCAGAGGCATAACTAGAAAAAGGGGATTCAGGGGTATATATCCCCCTAGAGACACAAAACAAAATAAATTTTTGGAATTTTAACAAGCCTTGAGACAATAATTTTCACATGAGTCAAAAAAGATGTCTTAAATCGCTGAATATGTGGTTTTTAAAGGATTATTTTCAAGGAAATTTCTGGGGGAGCCAATTATGTAGCCTTGGGTATAGGGGATGCCCTTCTTGCATTCAAATCCTTTAACTCAGGTGGCCAGTAGTTGCAGTCGCAAGCAATCTCATGAAAATTGCGAAAATAGGTGCACCATCCTCACCCATAATAATTACACAAGTAAATATCCGTCCTCACCGAATGGAATTGCGAGAGAAAATACAATTGGATTAGAATGTCTTGGATTAGAAAACCCCTACATTAGCATTGTTAGAAAACCCTTCTTTCACTTTCAATAGAAATTTTCAAGTACGGTACTTTACTGAACCGCAATCAAGTGAGGTGGGCGATCGAGAATAGAGTGAAAATAGTTTTAAGTAAGCCTGCTTTAAAGTTTGGCCACTTGAACAATACATTTTTAGCACGAGAGTTCGGACCTTCCACTAACAATGATGTAAAAACTAGATGAAAATCACTATCTTTGACACAAAATTTGGTCTAGAATCGCTTAAAAAATGTTTTTTAATTGCTGTATAAAAAAGGTTTCTGGGGGAGTTCCCCCGAACAATACATGAACAATGCATTTGATCTTTTGAATAATCTATACATTATGGTCTTGAACTATTGTTAGAGAAGCCCTCTTTCTCATCTCTGTACTATATAGTGCCTAGAGCCTACCCCCCCACCAATGTTAAACATTAGTCTCCAAGTTCGACCCTCTAGTTTCGCCACTGCGGACAGTACATATTCCAGATGTTTTGTAGGTTCTGTAAGATACTATCGATGTTGATGGCACAAACTGTGTACGAACTTCTAACATGCATTCTTTGCAAGACAGAGATTGTTTTCAGAAATGAGTACCAGAGTACCATTATCATATACGATGATAGCATGGAAAGCAAGTTTCTATCTTCAAAACAAGACATAAAACTAATTTCTTGAGTTATCGAATGCCAAGTCCTCCTTATCTAAAAGCACTACAAAACATGTTGGTTGCAAGATAGTATACTACGATTGAGTGAGTAAAGTGGTAAGAGTGGCGGAACGTAAAATCAACATCCTAATCTAGAAGAACATGCTCAAGAAAAATCTCTTGTTAGGTAATCGTATACCTGGTTATAATGTAGATGGTGCCCATGGATATTCAAAAATAATGACTAGCTGATTAACCGTCGAGATAGTTTTGAAGGTGGACAATAAGTGGGTAAAATATAAAATTTGTTTAATCTATCAAAATGGAGAACTAGTTATCACTTCCATGGCGATAATAGGGACTACATATATTTCCATATATTTATATCCACATAATAATATTACAGGTTCTGATACTAAAATAATTCTGGCAACACTTGAAAGTAAAGATTAAACTTTATTCACACAATCAACTCGCAGCGGACAATAATAAGTAATTATTGCACAAGAAAATCAATTAAAGAAACAAGGAGTTCAATAATTTTCTACTAACAATGAATATTTCTATAACAAAGTTAATTACTGTCTAAAGCTGATTAATAATTGTCATAAGGCCGATCATTAGTTCATTAAATACGTGTCCTATAAACTGTTCAATAACACAATAAGAAATGTCTAGAAACTGTTCAATAATTCAATAAAATACTGAGCTTTTAATAAGTACAACCATTTTAATAATTATTATCACACTACATAAAATCCTGAATCACAATTAACTTTCTTTGTAGTGGCGAAGGTGATATTGTGGAAGGTATCCATGATGAATAAAAGACAAAATTGTCACAACCACATTTATTAAAACTTAGAGAAACTAGTTTCGGTTGTTACACCATTATCAATGAATCACAATTACCCTGTACCCTGTGTATAGCACAGTGCTGTACTGCCTCGAAAGGGCCTGTCAAACTTTAAACTGTCAACTGTCGTGCTATTAGGCAATCTAAATAAAGACTGGCTGCTGAAAAACACAGCCTTTTCTATAGGTTTGTGTTGTTCCAGAGAGTTCTATTCCAGATCTTTCTATTGACACAATATTCATAAAACAGATAAGCTGTCATCTAGGATAACATCTATATATTTAGAAGTACATCTGACAAATGAGAGTAAAAGAGAGCGTTGAGACCAGTGGCGTACCGAGGTTTCAAGCGCCCTGGAGCGGAAGGGTCTTACGATCACCCCCCCCCCCCCCCAAATCAGTCTTACACTCAACCACCCGATTGGGCTGATATTAATATAGTGGTCATTCAATGAATCAGCGGATTTTTCCCGCCTCTTACTACGCCATATTTGTCAGAGATGCGAATCTCCAATGAATGAATTTTGCCAGGCCAGATTCTGCTTTTATCAATTTCCAAACAGCTTGTTTTGGATTTTTTCACTTTTCTATAAATTCATTTGCAGTTATTTTTTTATCATTTTGTCGTTCTTACAAAAATTTGTCGTTCTTACAAAAATTTTCTTATATTTTGGAAATAGGATTCAAAAGTGGTGTATTTCAGTCCTGTTCTTGTTAATATAAAAACCATTTAACTTCTTGCGGATTTATTTTTCCAGAATAAATTCAGTCTTCATTCAATTACTTGAAATTGTTATACCTTTTGTCACCCAATTTAAATTGTTTTGGCTTGGTACTTTCGACTATTTGCTTCTTTTGACTCGACCATTTTGCATTCTGTCTGTTTGTAACGCATTTACGGCTGAACGCGTGAACCGATTTCTTTTAAATTTGACATGAATGTTCCCTTTAGTAATGCACAGCAATGTATACTGTCAAGGCGCATTCTCTGAACCACATAATAATAAAAGAAATAGTAGGAGAAATTAATTCAGTATAATTTATTGTTGGAAACGTGAAATACAAACGAAGAGCAAAGGCAGTAGTATGTTCAAAAGAACCACTCAATGTTTACATTTATTGAAACTAGGTTATAGTACTATGTATGGCTGTCAGCTGTGACTGACATTTTTCGTGCCAAATTCAGCCTAGCCTAGAGCCGGCTAATAAATAAAAAATTATAATTTGCCATTAAATAAAATTATTATTTGTAATAAGGACCGCTCACAACACCTAGCCCTTCCACAAATTGGTGGATTTAAGCATTCCTATTTATCTTTTTAATTTAACCCATGACATAGGGGTGTGTTGTCCTGAATCACCGAGTTGGGGCAGTATATCTCTATGGCCTGGGAAGCTGCATAGAAAAAGGAAATTGAACAGCACTTGCTGAAAAAAAATCCTGCCCGAGGACATCGAACTCCTGTCGAGTCCAAAATAAGCTTAATTCTTCTAGTCAATTTTAATGTTCTAAATTTCTTTCAAGTTACCAGTTTTTGTGTTTAAATGTCCCTGTAAGATGGAATCCACTTTTAGAAAAAATTTAATGTGATACGCCGATATTACGAGAACTTCGCCAAATAACGACCACGAGAGGCAGCCTAATCCAATTCAAGTTACCAAAGGACTGAATCAAGTAGAAAAAACCACTCATCGCCTGGAACACGTGAGTCTAACATTATTAAATATAAATTGGCCAATTTAAAGTGGAAAAGTGCTTCGAAAAAATGTATTAGACACAACGATTTCCACGACCGCATGGTGAAATAAATTTTATATCAGGGTGTAAAGATTTCATCTTACCTTCACTGCACTAATTAGCCCTTGGATCGGCTCAACAAAACTATCATTTATCAATTCATAAACTTTCAAAAATACCTTCAGAAAAATAATCCTGAAAAAAAGGACTTTAACTTTGTTTTTCTATTCGAATCTCTTGCATGGGATATTGTTCTTAATTTTAATAAATTTCAAAATATCGTCATTTAAATCTGTGCCTGATTGCATTGTCCTGCTCGACCATTGGTATTTGTTAGTGATTGGTTTTATCATTTTCTCACTGAGGGTGATCTTTGTCGAGGGTCATACTACACCATATATTCTATATGGTATTGGGTCGCTGGTGTCGTCGGTGAGACATACAGCTGCTTGAGAATATATTGGTGAATTTTTTGAGAGACCAAATTCGACAGAGGTCAACTCCCTCAGTGAAATTTACAGCAATACCAAGCATAGCAGCGGTCATCAACATAGTAGGTATAGGGATTCGACAACTTACAACGGTTGATTCCTAGATATCCTACCTGAAATAAATATTTCAGGGAAGATTGAAAGGACTTTTCCGTTTTTCGTTGTGGGATTGCCCCATCACCCTCACAATCATCCCGGAGCTGAATGAGAGCCTAATACCTGAGTGATTCCGGCAGCAAGGACAATAATTAATTATATTTCAGGTAATTGTAGAGGGAGGTGGAAGTAGTTCCCACAATACATACGATTTTTTTAAAATTGTGTTGCATTTTACCCTTTTGGCCTTCATTATATTAATACATTTTTTGTAAGTAAAAGGCAATTTTCTCTAAAGAACGGGGGGCCCCTCACAGCCTTGCGCCCTGGAGCGACTGCTCCACTCGCTCCATTATCGGTACGCCACTGGTTGAGACAGGGAGAGAGAAAAAACAAGCACCTCAACTATTTACATAGGCAGGACCCTGCCTGCTATCAAGTGTAAACATAATATTGTAAAGGCGACTGATGGCACTATGCTTGAAGGACGGTTTCCTCTTAGTTTGATTCCATAAGTGACCCTTCATATTGGGTGACTCAGAAAATGGAAATAGAGTAAACGTGTATTCTTTCAATGCAAAAGTCGGACAACCTTCAAAAACCTTCGAAAGTGACCACGTTCAGATTAAATTTTTCGCAACTTAATGGGTCTCTGCGGCTTTTGGTCGATCGCTACTAGTAGCGACAGAGCAGCGCTGCTGTAAACCTTCATATTAGGCCTATGTTATACGGGCAGCTTTGACGTGACAGATAAAACGCCGACGCTGATCATAAAAAACGGAGGTGTTATACGAGCAGAAAAAACGCTGCGACAGGTACCGAGGCCGAGGGGGCCGAATATCGAGTCAAGAGACACTGAAGGGACGTTCACAAATACAGACCTAAGGAACCTACTCAAATCAAATTTTATTTTCCAAATTAAAAAATAGAAAATAAATAATGAGCTATCTTCCTTATATAATTACAATACAATAAGAAAAAGTAGAAATTTCTTAGAGAACTAACTAAATGAAATAGATAAGAAAGACCATTCTTAATTCCACATTTAATGTCACTGTTTACATTCTATACCATGTAGGAAGATCATGTGGTGTTTAAGGAAATAACAATTATACTCATGAGGCTTCTAACACATCTCGATAGAGATGCGAAAATCCCTCACGCTTAATACTTTTTCAAGTTTTACTTCGGTTAAAAAAAGTCCTCAAGGTAGATCCGTTAACTCAAGGGAGACTTGGAAAGTCTTACGAAGTGGGCTGTTGAAGCACCTCTTGAGATAGTGAAGCTTCAAGGAAGGCTCATGAATACAGGCTAAATCTGGGCACTTGACTTCAATCATTTTATTTCTCTATTCCAGGCATTTCTTCATTCTACAATCATTTCTTCATTCAAATAGAATGTTATCAAATATCGTGAGGAATATTTTTCAAATTTTAAATCACAGGTTCTGAATCCTTTCATTGTAAATTAAATCCATCAAGTTTTTCATGGGATACCTCCTCCACAGTACAATTTTGATAATTGCCAATTTTAATAGGTATTTATTTTTTTTCCTAATGTGTGATATATATGGGTTCAAATATGAATAAGGTGGAAATAAATGTAATTTATTAATCACTTCAAATTGTCCAACCCACGGAATCAAAGAAAAGGCAGTTAAATTTTAATTTGTAAATCACTTTACAAAAAAACATACCAATTAATAATTAATTGGAATATTCATCATAATTGATATAAATTTTTAAAACACGGGTTCTAAATCCTATGCTTCAGACTCAAGATTGATCTTCACGACAGTTCTTGGAGGAGATATGAACAAGAAGAACAATGACCTTGTCTGATCAAGAACGGGAAAGACGGGGCAAGTGCTGCGAGATTATCATCAAAGATTAAAAATGTCTAAATTGTTAAATCGCGGTTTTAAGTGACCATTCACGAAAATAATAATAATAATTGATATCACGATTCCTTCAAAGTTTTCAAGCCATTCAATAAAAAAGGCAGTTACATTCGAATCGCCCTTCAAAAATATCCTAAAAACCAACAATCACGTTAATTTCTCCATGAAACATCTAATAAACAATAAAAAAGTTATAACTGGAAATTAAAAATTGAACTCAAGTTATAGATGTATTAGTGTAGTATTACTAAATCAGCATTATCATAGTTAATAAAAGTTCTCACGGCCTGCGCGCCGTGCTTAGTCCGTTCCAGTCTCTCTTCACTGAACGACGGGGCTATGTCCGTCGGTCAGCAATAAAATTTATCTTTTTAAAAACTTAATCAATTATTCGACAATCCTATCTTCAGTAATAAATAATTAGTATTAAGTAATTGAGAATTTGAAAGCATTGAAAAATATTAAACTTATTCTTATAATAATCAATACAAAATTCCATGAATATTAAAATAGAAATATGAGGATATGGAAAAGTATTTACGGAGTTATAAGCTTTAAAAAGATTTATTACGATCCTGGAGCAGTTTGGGTTCGCGTTGGGACCACCAGACTCTTAGAGATTAACAGTATCTAATTAAGTGATCAATTAGCATCTATTCAGTATGCGACACGGCGCTTGTCGGCATGAGTTGGAAAAAACCGTAAGTAATTTCTCGGTAAGCCTTTAATCTGTCACAGCACTCGATCTCGCCAATGTAATTGGTCCATCGTTCATTGATTACCAGCGCAGTCACGCTGCTGCGGCTGAAGTTGATTGATAAGAGATCTTATGCTAATTCCTTGCGAATTTATTTCTTACGATAGCGGAGCAAATAGGGTGTGAGAAGGAGGTGATGGAACGGGACCTCCAGGCTAAAGCGTAATGAGGAATGATTTTGTGGATGGGTTAGAAGAGTAGCCTATGGTATGGAATGAGAACAGAAAGTGAGAAAGATGTAGAAGACAGGATAAAAGGCATGGCCTTGAAGAAGAGATGCAATCGGAGTTTAGAAGGGGTTGGAAGAGCATAAGAGTAGAGGATGGAGAAGATTTGTGGAATGAAAGAGAACAAAAAAGTGTTCAAGAGATAACCTTAGAAAAGACGTGCATGTCTGAATTGTTACAAATAAATTCTGCGAATATTTATCAACTATTTACTAGAAAATTTCTACTTCATTCCTAACTGAGTAAACGATTTTTTCTTACCGTGCTAGTGATATAAAAAAAATCGATTACTCAGTTGGGGTTGAGGTACAATTATTTCATTGGAGGTACTAGATAGTATGAAATATGTCCTAAACATTGACATCTCTAGTTTATGAAAATTTAGACATGGCCGGATTTAGAGAACCTGTAGCGTTTTCATTTTTATTTCCATAACCTTTGAGTTAAAAGTTATTTTTCTATTCAATTCAATTCAATTGTTTATTGCCACAACTTTACAACAAAATAATTTAAATTATATAACAATCCAGTATTATTGCTATCCAGTATTCCAGTGTTATTGGAGGTACTAAATAGTATGAAATGGGAACTAAATATTGGCATAATTTTTTTTTTCAAATTCAGACATTACCAAGCTCCCCTGTTGCTGGCCTGGCAATTTAAATATGCTGATAACTCAGTCATGGTTGAGTTACAAATTTTTTTATTGGAGGTAGAAAATAGGTACTACATATTGAAGAGATAATCTTAGAAAAGACGTGCATGTCGTTGGGCCGGCCATGTCTGAATTTGTACAAACAAATTATGCCAATATTTAGTACGTAACTTATTTCGTACTATTTAGTATCTCTAAAGAGGAAATTTCTACCGCACCCCTGACTGAGTAAACGATTTTTTCTTGCCGGATCAGAAAAATAAAAAAATTGATAACTCAGTTGGGGGTTATTAGAGGTACTAAATAGTACAAAATATGTCCAAAACATTGACATATCTAGTTCATGTAAATTCATACATGGCCGGACTGAGAGGTCATTGGCCTGTAGCATTTTCATTTTTATCTCCATAATCTTTGAGGTACAAATTTCTCTGTTGGATAACTAAACTTGTACTAAATAGTATGAAGTAGGTACTAAATATTGGAATAATTTGTTTATACAAACTCAGACATGGCCGGGCCAGCGAAATGCACGTTTAGAAGAGACTTAGAGGTGAAGTTTTTAAGGAAGAGGCAAAGAAGGAGCTAAGAAAAGACGGGGTTGAAAGAGCATGAGTAGTGGGGAAATGAGGAGCTTTGAAGAAAAGATGACGTTTTATTGAAGAAAACAAAAACGAGTTGTTGAACGCTGAGAAGGAAAATTGAAATAGCAAGAGGCGAGAAAGAAGAATAAAATGCGAAACATCTATGAAAAATAATAGTTATTATTACAAAAATAAGATTTCGAATGCTTTTGTAGTAGGTTATGAGTGAATGCAAGATTCTTCCAACTTCGATTGTAATGATGTTCTTGAGGAGGCCATTTCATCCATCTTACCAAAGACTTCAGATGTGGTACAAGCTCAGAACTTTGTAGCTTTTTTTTTGTAGATTACGTCTTGGAGACTCCAGTTGAGGAGTATAAGACAAGTCAGATCAACAATTATACACAAGATACCATAATTACTATATCAGTTAGTTGAAATGAGGCTTAATTTTGATGTGAAAGGAACTCTTGTACACTATAAAAAGCTCTATCAACTAAATATTTTTTCAATTGTTTTTTAAATATTTCTATATTTTCAAGACTCTTTAAAAACTGTGGTAGCTTGTTGTAGAATATCCTACCAATATAACTAGGTAAATATCAACTATAAATAAATTTAATTGGTAAGATAGCATGAAAGTGACACAGGAATAAAATTCCTGCTACATTTCTATTTAAATTAAACATTCATATATTTTTTTGTCTTGAAGAAAAGTATAAAAAATTTCGGCTAGGCTACATTTCTTAACCGATTTGCTTTCGAGTCTACTATCTCAAACTTTTTACTTCGATAACAAACTAATGTCTTCCTGCTACATACGTGTGTTTCAGTTGACCCTATCTACAACAACGTTGAAACATTAAATCAGGTAGCTCAACACAGCCTACCATGATTAAAGAAGCTGATAGCGATTCAGCCTATTGCTGTGACAATTTACGATTACATTCTAGCAGGTACTGGCTGGAGCAAAGTCGTTTTGCTGGGCGCTGATTTGGCTCCCCTCCCCCTACCCCAGCAACAATAGAAATTACAATGAGAGGGGAATACAACTTGCAAACTATTCTGCTGTGTTCTATGTGGGAGGAATAGAAGGGAAGTTACTACTGCTTCCCCATGTAAACAAGCATCCGTCTGTTTTCTATTAGCGACTGTTTTATTGAATCCACTACGCCGGATTGTATAACCTGGACTGGAATCATGATAGCGGAATCCCCTTGTCTAGATAAGCGTTATGATAAACAGTTGGTACGCCAGCTTTGTAGCATTTCTATGTGGCCTACGCGGCTTGATTAGGGTCAACACCGGCTATCCTGGTTAGAGATGCTGACTCCTACCGGTAATTAGACGTTAACCGCCCATATGAAATGCTATTATTGAGTTTGTACCTACTATTATATCGATTTTTCACTGAAAACAACAGTAGAATACATTTATTGCCACAATTAAATTTAATGATCGGGTGAGTACTACTGAATTTTATCTAAGGTGAGAAAATAATGGGGCCGTTTTATTCCTTATAGCCTACCCACTACTCGTTACATACTTATTCCTCATTACTATTATCTACTAGTACAATTACTATTCACAGTATTATTCTTGGGCTATGATATAGAGCATGCCTATGGTATTTCAACTATTAAGCGGCCCTTACACGATGACAATATTAACGGTACAATGTCATTCCAATTAGTTTTTACAATATATTATATTTTTTATATATATTTCACTGTGACTGATTGAATTGACCAGCAGAAAAGACTCTTTTCTCTGCTGTAAAATCACTTCCCGGATTCGGAACCCACCAAAAACTGTAGGTCTAACTCATCAATCACCATCGTCCAATTCTTTACCCACGCATAGGTCTCAGACCTATGTGGGCTTCAACCTCCGAAAAAAAAACATTTCTTCCAAATACTAATAGCTGTAAAACATTGAAATGTTTTTTTTTTTGTAATTTATTTATTTGAGAATGAGCTATCTATCTATTGTATCCAACAATTTTTTTAACATATAAATAAATAAATAGATACTTTATTTCCAATCAATAATTAATTAAAAATATAAAACAATATAATATATATTAGCAAACTAAATGGGAATCTAATAACTATAAAACTGCAATTTTTGAGAAATAATTTTTGGAAATTACCCTACTCAACTATATATGTTACACCATTTATTTGATAAGGATATTATGCTTGGAGTTCGTCATCTACTGTTATTGATTTATCTATGATTGAAACAAAGTAATTCGTCAGCAGGGCTCTAGAACTCCATCATCTGAGACAGTATATAATATATATATATATATATATATATACAGTATAGTAAATATACTGTGAGACAGTATAATGTACTAATGTTATTCCAATTGTTTTCTACAACCCTATATTGCACGATGGCAATATTAACGGTACTAGTGTCATTCCAATTCGTTTTTACAACCCTATAATATATTATCTGTTGAATTCGAAGCTGTTTTATATAACCCAAAACTAAGTGTTATATGGAACAGCAATAAATTTAATGTTTTGAAAATACATGTGAATATTATAAATTGATTTCTTCCCCTATGATTCAAGCTAAATTGAGCATCTTATTTTAGAAGAACTTCTTTTGAAATATTTTCTTTACCTATTTGAAGTTTTAAATTATGAAAATTGGAAATATTGTTCCATATATCCCCATCATACTTAGTATTCGGAGCCATGACGTTATATAGGAAACATATGTTTATGATAGATGTCTAAAATCAAGCCTACATAGATTATACAATGCAACCTAATAGAGAATGGAGACAATATCATGGCGGCTCGAAGCAGTGGCGGATCCAGAAAATGTTTTTGGGGGTGGCTGGTTTGCTACTGATGATAGAGGTGAACTGAAAACAAGTATTGTGAAAGCTTTTGAATTTTTCATAATCTCATACCCGAACTATAACTATTCATATGATTGGGAAATAAAAAATAGCTTTATTAGTGCTTTGAACCATATCGGCGATAAAATTAACTTAAATTTCAAGTATATTGGAAAATTTTGATTGAATTATGGCTGAATCTGTTGTGTTCAACAGTTTGTCAAGGAACATATACCTAGTATTATTCCGGTATTACGGTCATATTATTCAATTTTTAAGAATGAAAATCAATGTGGGAGCTTTAATAAGATACAAATTTTTCAATGAACTAATGTTTCATCAAGATTTAATAGATAAACTTTGTGTGAATTCCACACTATAAAAAGAGATGTTTTTCTAAAGTTTTTATCTAACGATTAGTTTTCCTCTTATAGAAATATGGGATCTAATGTTACAATTGAAGACTTAGTAGTGGTATTAAGTAATTCTTGCTATAATGAATATTTTACGAGCTTCAAACTGGAGGTTTGATTGGAAAAAATTTACATTCTGGAGGTTTTGGGGGGGGCTTCAGCCCGAAAGCCCCCCCCGTAAATCCGCCACTGGCTGGAAGTAGTGGTCTTTATAAAGTCTCTGTATCTG
This sequence comes from Conomelus anceps, assembly GCA_948455865.1. NCBI lineage: Eukaryota > Metazoa > Arthropoda > Insecta > Hemiptera > Delphacidae > Conomelus > Conomelus anceps. The sequence continues at coordinate 30,223,783 of OX418223.1, forward strand.
TGTCAATACTGTACTGTCATCGTGGTAAGTCTAGGTTCGCTAGCTTTTAAATCAAGGTTAAACTTTCACGTATCACGGCGTTATGATGGAAAGGATGGGCTGTAAATGAAATGAAAATGAACTTAAATCATTACATAGGCTCTATGAGGGAAGTTATTGATTAGCGCAACTCGTTTGATTATTGCCCTTTTGTTACTAATTGGATTCACCTCAAAATATTTCAGTAATAAAGTTGATACATAAAAAATAAAATATATAAAGTTGATTTTGACTTTTTGAAGTGCTTTTATGATGCAGCAATCTGAAAATAATATTCAAAAACATTTTCAGATTTGAATTGATTTGCCAGAGTCATAAAAGTCTAACCAAATATTTATGTTCTTACAAAAATGTGTTGATTAATTAGTATCAGTATAGAACTCTTCTTCATATAGTCAAATTGATGATGTCTCTTTTATTTTTGATACTGTATTTTCATTTTTATTATGTGAACCATGTGAATACAGATTGATTATCCACTCTATGTTATCTATGTGTGTTTTAAAATTTATCTATGTTATTGAATTTTAATATAGCTCAGCCTCGATGGCTGTCAGATGAGGCGCTTGTCTCTGATTAGATAAGACTTCTGTGATGTTTTCCGTGAAATGAACAATACAATATCAAAAAATTGACCCTATATTTCTATTTAAATTATGATTTTTACCCACCTAAGTGATAATCATTGATAATTCAAATGGAGGTAATTTTTGATATCAGATTGTAGATAGAACTGTTTTGAGTTCGAATCTCGCTCGGATGTTTCCAACTTGTCATCATTCACTTCATTACCCTCTCACACGTCTCAAACCTCATGTGGTTATCATCCGGCCAAAAGAAAATGTTGAGGACCTTCACAAAATATAACAATGACTAGTTTTTATCTTCCTATCACGGGGAATTTTCTCTGTGAATAGATACTATCTCTAAGAGAAAACTTTCACACTTCAGTGGATTTATTGACTAGCATTGATAGAGAGTTACAGTGATTCGAAGACCTAGACCAACGTTCCATCTTCGTCCTAATAGTGCCATTAATCATGCAAACTTACACAGTAAACGCTTATCCTGTCAAAAGTAACATGACATCCTAAATATCCAAACGCTTGGATATAAACGATTCGGGTTTGCTTCGTCATTCAGCGTTTACAAGGAAAACTAGATTTTCCAGGCCAGTTGACAACAGATGGATGCTGGAAAATCTCTCATCCATCAAAATATCGTCATCAGTCTTCTATTCATTTTCATACATGAATGATCCAATTTGAAGTTTGGTTCAATATACCTGGGGTTATGAAGAAGATGGATTGAATGGTAGTTTGTCGTGATGGTAATCGACCAAGTTACACAGAGAAGCCTAAAGAATTCCAGGTCTTAGGTGTATATCAAAACGGTACACCATTTTGCTCATCTCAACGTGAAGAGAGTAATGTAAGAGCGAAACTGCTAGTTAAACTCTATGAAAGGACATAATTATCCTCCCATACAAAGATTGAATAAATGGAAACTATGAATAGGTGAGTCTATGATGTATTCTCTTCTTTTCCAGTCATGAGTTTTCTTAACAAAACCAGATTATTCATCCATTACATGAAAAATTTCTCTTCAGTAATTAATTTGCTGAACTGGTAGCTTGCAGAAAATTTGAAGGACTTCAGAACTCTTGCGTGAATCAGCACAACCATTTTTGTAAGACGATGTATGAATGACGATCTATAAATAGATTTATATGAAAACCTATAAATAGACTAAGCGGTGAGTGCTATTCGACTTAAAGTTCTTTATGACGATCTATATGACGATCTATAAATAGATTTTAGATGACGATCTATAAATAGACTAAGCGGTGAGTGCTATTCGGCTTAAAGTTCTTTATGACGATCTTATGACCATCTTTAAATAGATGTTATATGACAATCTATAAATGGATTTCAATTTCAATCACTGTGTGGTTATTCCCAATTATTCTTGTTTGTACAACTCCTTGTGATAAGTAATTTTAAAAGATAGAATTTTGTCAAAAGGTTTCTGTTTTTTGTTGCGAGAAACAGTATGAAAATTGAATTGAGATGTGTAATCCATTATTTTACTCATACTTTTATCAAACAAAGTATTACTCATATTTATAACTAAGATCCCCTTTGTGAGAAAGTGTGACTATCGATCAATAAACACCGAAGATCGATTTTATAAGTAGTTATTTCGAACTATTTGTTTCCATATGGCTCGTGATACGTTATCGATCAAGCGTTAATAAGAGTAGCCTAGTCCATAAGGGATCGAATAACTTATTCATTCACGGATATTTTTATCGGATTCATCATGGACGAGTTCTGGACGACGAGTTATCCTTATAGGGAAGAAAGAGGAAGAGAGAAAAAAGAAAAGATGCCTCAAGGCAAGCCTGCGCAATGGATCGAATCTTCACAGACTGTAAGCTACAGTCCACAGCAAATCAAATCACCAACGGACCATTCTCTTATTCAAATTTAGTGAGAGGGTATCGTGCCCGATTATGAAAGCAGGAGACAGGATCATCTCTTCGGAAATAAAACCAAACCAAACCAGACAAGGGGAATACAGAACAGATGGTGGGTGGAGTTTAAAGGATATCCCGACATCTCCGAGAAGATTGTCATTTTGTGAGTAATCTCACCATTTGTATCCATACTCGCGTGGGCCAAAGAAATCATTTGACCCGATGATTCACTTCAACAGCTCCGATCCCAAACGTCATCCTCTCGAACAAATCCGGATTTCTTTCTTTCCATTTCATTACTAAGGTCATGCTAAATTTCCAGCTTCATTTGTATGCGCTTATCGGTTGTCAAGCACATGCCGCAAAGCATTCTTAAATCATGCTGTATTTTTCGCTATGAAATTTAAACCTTTACTTGATTCGAATGAACTCAACGTGTAACTGATACTTTTCGACAAACCGAGGTTAGATCAATGATTGTCGGCTTCTATGAATGTGTGAATTCGTACGATAATAGTTATATTTGTTTGTGGACGTAAAGAAGCTTGGACAAATGAGTTTTCACATTCGTTTGAAAACGCCAATGAGTTTGCTTAGAGTAAATTTCATTAATACTCTACTAAATTTCTATTGAAAATGTAGTAAATGGAATATATAAATTTTCACTCAAATAATTCGCCTTTCTTTAACTATTAGAGAATTTCCAATTTAGGGAAACTTGAGAGCAGCTGTCTTAAAATTCATTGCAATTATAAAAAGTATTGTAATCATTGATCTCCATTAGAAATATATTTTTTTTAAGAAAAAAAAAACACTTTCAATTTAAGTTCTTTGTTGTTTCACTTTGTGAGTTATGAAATATCAGTTTATTTTTCAACTGTCTAGCTAGAAATTGTTTTTCAATAGCACTGTTTTCTTCGTATGATAATGATTGATTCATTTGTTCATTTATTTGGGAATAGTAAGTATTCTTGAGTATCCTTTTCATTCGTTTAAAACTGAAAGATCATCCAAGAATGAAAACCCACTTCAATCGAGTATTTTCTTCCCACCGAATACAAACTTGAAACGCTGTAGTTTAGCTGATATTTTTCTACATTGATGAGAATTTCAAGCAACGATTCCTTGTGAGAATTTCTTATAGAAGTTGAACTAGAACTCAAAGAAAAAGTAACCGTACAAAATATGGTGATGGTGTTGAGGATGATGGTGTTGAGGATGATGGTAATAATTTATTATTAATAATGAAAATATGGCTTATAGTGTATCCCTTACCAGCCTCATTGATGTTTCATTCATTTAACCGACTTTTTTAATAAAGTCAACAGAAGTTACATTATTTTTTCTTCTCTTCTGTCTGCTATCGTTCACTGTTAGCATTTATAATCATTCCTTTTCTCCTTTTTTCGAACCCTCACTCACTCACTCTGCTTCTACTGCACACAGTTGTTTCTCTGATATAATTCTCACTGATTCTCTTCACCTTTCATTTTCTTCTCTTCACTCACCCCACTGTGAGATCTCACCAGCTGTTCAATAATTTCCCGAATTTGAATCAGAAGTGAAACTCGATATTCATTTACTACCACGCCTTTTATTCTGCTGCTCGAAAAATATAAAAAAGCAGAAAGTATTCCGCGTTCAACCAACTTGTAGACGTCAAGAATCATTTTACCAAACAGATATACTTTTGATTTTACCGTCTAATGAAGTTATAAAAATCTATGAGCTACCAATAAATTGAATGTTACGTCAATATCCCCTCACCACCTTATGTGAGACTCCCCCAATAATTCTTATTGGCCTCAACAACATTGTTCCACTTATTTTCTTCGCTTTTCTTCTTGTTGTTCTCATTGGTCCTTAATCATTGTCTTCTCCTCTCTATCAACTGTTCTTCTTTCTTTCCTCTTTATCCTTTTTCTTCTACTAAATCCCCACCTAACCTTGTGATCCTCACCTAATCAAACTCCTTGTATTTCCAGGTCCTCCTCTTCCACCCACCCTACTTTTATCTTCTTTTTCTTGTAATCTCCTCTCCTCCTGTCTGCTTGTCATGCCATCTTCTCTGTTACTCCTCTCACTTACCATCCTTCTTTTTCTCCACTATCTTGTTCTTCTTCTTATTCTTCTCCCCGTCTCATATTTCTCTCTCCTCCAAACTTCTTCCTCACTTCTTTCTTCTCCCAGCATTTTCTTCCTGTTTCTCTATTTAACTTTCTTAAACTTTCCTTCATCCAATTGCGTCCTTATTATTATCTCACACTTCTCCTTCCCTCTCTCCAAGAAAAGGTTGATACTCATTAAAGGCAAAACATGACCTGCTCTAGTCAATAAGAAACACCGTAACTGTGTAATGATTTCCATCGAACTTTCCCTGATTCTGATCAATGTAATATGAGCCTTTTCCCTGCTCCATGGAGTTGATCTCCCAAGTCAATCTTACAGAACCTCGAAAGCTTCCTCATTCGTTTTTTATACCGAGGAGAAACTGCTACCCTGAATTGGTTTTGAAAATTCTCAAACATGTGCTCTGGAATACAGCTACGAAATTCAATAAGAAAAGCTAGACAAAACTTGGAACCAGGGCTTGATCTGCCGTAATAAGTAGGCCACAATCTTCAAAAGACTTTGAAACACCTTTCTTTTTCGAGCCTCATGATGTGCAGCTGAATCATATTTTTCTATCATAACACGAAATATCTAAATTTACGATGTATTTCTTTTGAAAACTCTCAAACATCAAGTTCAGGGAACTTCAGACTGGATTGAAGGGAAGCATCTTCAATCCAATAGAAAATTGAAATCGAGACTAGACTAGCCAAAATCAGTAAGCCCCAATCCTGAAAATTGCTTCTCCTGATAATGTAACTAATTCATGTTTTTCCTACTATAACACTGGATATACGATATCAGGATATACGATTCAAATGATATTCTTTCTTGATCAGTTTCACTCACCAGACATAGCGCCAGCATTCAGCCTATTAATATTGTTATGGACATGGAAAGAAAGAAGGAACTGTGATTTTCAGTGTTATCTGGCTGTGTCAATATTGATTTCTGGAAGCGATTAATTACTCTCCTCGCCTTGTAGTTTATCTGTAACACCTTTGGAATGTTCTTATCTCAGCAATCAAAATAGTCTGGATGAATGGAGAATGTTTGCTTAGAACTTCATGGAAAATGCGAGAATTCTTATCTTTTATTTTAAATTTTTATAGAGAAATCTGAAACCTTCTCATTCTTTCTTGATTATGAAAAATGTATGAATAGGAGAGACTTTTGCAAAAGTCAGTCAGTTCTCAGTATCTGCAATAAGTGGCAGATTTGTAAAGACAGTGACAGTTCCCGCTCATACAAACCGGATTACCAGTGAGCGCGACTACAAACTGTGTTATATGAACGTTTGTTGTTAAAGTGATAATCGCAGTATATTGTGACAGATTATTATTCAAGCTTCTTTAACAGTCTATACAGTGACTTGTAAGTTCTTGTAGTGTTTCGACTGTTATGCTTAAGATACCACTGTTATGCCACTGTTAGACTGTTATGCCAAGATACAATTCTTCTTGAATTGTTGAACATTTATTATTTAATAGTAGATCGGCCTTTTAACAGTTAGTGATTGATTTTTCTACAACAATATTGCAAATTCTTTATCAGCTAGACTTTATAGAATTGTCTGTTTCTGATAGCTTTATTTACAGATTAGTGCGAGTTGTCTGTAATTTGTGTTGATAAAGTGCAAGAGTTAATTTGATTTGTTGCCAGCCTTATTTTAGAGATAGAACCCGTAACAATATTTAACCTGAGTGAAGTGAAGCCGATGCTGTGGAAAATATTTGTTGTACGTGAAAACCATCATCCGTTTTGTTAATAATACACTGGAGCTCTAATATCATTGAAGCCTTAATTAAAAATTAGAAAATCTGACGGATTCATTCTCTATTCTTCTTTTCTGCTTCTTTCGTATACAATATTTTTCCTTCTATTTTTAACATTAAATTACATCATGTTATTGTAAAATTTTCCAGTACATTAGATCGGAATACGATTAAGTCGTAAGTAAGCTTGGGTAGGATTCTATGAAGATTCAGCCCAACTCTTGACCCCAAGCAATCTCATTATTCATATTAATGTCCATCATTGAGCCATATTTGGCCAGAAGCCAAAGAGATATAACAGTCTGTTCAACAAGATACATACTAATCGTATGATTAAGTGCATGGTAACTAACACACATGTGTTCTATTGTGTTATACAGAATCACACATGGACACTTGAAATTTATGATGTATGACACAGAGCATTGAGATAAATTCAGGTGAGAGAAGTTTTCGAAAGGATGTTCTTAGTAAGTCACCATGGGTGTTTTTGAACAGGTTATCATTATTTACTCATTTATTTATTGCATTTTATTCATCACATTTAATGAACAGTGGGTGGGAAGGAACAAGATGTTTATTATTCTGAATTTGAAATATTGTAACGAACTGCATCCGGAACAACTCAATGTAAATCACTCCACTCTGTGTCTTTACATTTCTCGTTTTGAAATATATGGTTTCTACAATTAGTCATGTCTCTGTACAACGTGCTTTGGATGAAGTATAAGTCGAGTATTTGTCGAGTGTGATTCAGTTGAAATCTCCTACAAGTTTGGGAAATGATTCAGAGATCATTAATCAAGCTGACCCAAAAAAGGGTATTCAAGAAAAATATGAGACAGTAAGCTATAACAGGACTTCTTCAAAATCTCTTTTAAATTCTCTTGATATGATGTTGATTATTATGAATTTTTCTCAACGTTTTTCTGGATTATTTTGCTTTGAACTCCAAGTATGATATAACTCAATACTTGTACGGTTCGGTACACCAATACACCTTCACAAAAGGTATATTGAGGTAAACAAAGAGGAGGACTACTTGAAATACTAAACAAACAAATTAATAAACATACTGAGAAAAGTATTGTGTCAGGCGTCGGTAAATGAATATGAGCAGCTGAAACGTGTTAAACATATCCGCACCACAAACGCACCGAGTATGTTGGCCAAGTGTCGGTGAAGGTGATGCCAAACCACACACGTATCCAACACAATACCGTGCATCGGCCGTGATGTATACTGTTCAGATCAATATACATTTTGAAGCGCTTGCGATAGGCCATTTTTGTGAAGTAAATGTGTGTAAAAAGAAATATTAGTAAATAATACTATAACTTTGTGAAGTTGGTACATTCTATGGACTGGTCATGTTCAGCAGTTTTACTAATAGTGAATTGAGACTGATAGCAATTGCTTTAGAAGAAGATGAAAACTCTAAACTAACGAGAAAAAAGTGTAGGAAAAGAAAGTGGGTTCACGAAACAAGAGAAAAAACATTGAAGGGGAGTTTCGTTCATTACTACCTCACCTAATATACGATGAGACGAAATTTCACGAATATTTTAGAATGTCAATGTATTCGTTCAACCAACTGGAACAGAAATTACAAGGGAGACTGAAGAAGCAAGATACATTCTGGAGGCAATCGATAACACCAAGATAACGATTAGCAGTATTTTTGCGGTAAGTACTAGATACTAAATACTAGATACTAAGTACTAAGTACTTACTGCGGTAAGTAGTAAATAGTATAATTACAGTTCGTAAGGTGGCCGTTGGGTGGCATACCAATTTGTCGACCTGTCATTTGGTCATATTGACCATTTTCAGTGCCACATATACTGCTGGTGTTTACCACAGTTTGAGTTTGTCTCAAAATATTATTATACTAATGCCTAATTCTCATCTGAACGCAACAAAATCTCAATTTCCTAATAATAATTATCAACTATAATCAATTAATCATGATTTCAATCAAATAAATCCAATTGAAGATATCACATGAATAAAAATTATCATGCACTATGTATTGTTGTTTGATTGAGTTTGTCGTACAAATGACCAAATATACAGGTCGACAAATCGATATGACACCCAAAGGCCATAGCTCAAGCTATAAACCTTATATAGCTATATAGCTATGAGCTTATATAGCTATATACCTTATGAACTGTACGTAATATTACGTAACAAGGTTACTTCCCTAAATACGTAACAAGGTTGGAAAGACTGTTTACCGTACGAGCATGATAGTTTATGCACGAGACGAAGTCGAGTGCAGAATTATCATGCAAGTACTTTATTAATCTAAACTTCATCATACTTTATTAATTTAACTACTTTATTAATATTGAACACTTAATACTTGAGAGCTACAAAAACATGTTGAGAAAAGTTAGCCACTGTAGTTCTCATATAACTTGGCAGCAGTTGAGTTCAGATGTAGATGCTGCCAAGTTATATGAATACCACAGTACAACATTATTGATAAAATTGGTTGGAGAAACATTACTGATAATAAATTATTTACAAATGCATAAAAAAAGAGTTTTTCTGATCTCCTCCAATGGTTTGTAGCAGCTGTGATGGTGGCAGAGAAAAATCAAACGGTGAAGGGTCATGGAGAAGGGTACGGAGTTGATGATGATGATGTTAATAGTGGTGATGCAGACGGAAAGCTTGTAATGTTTGGCATTAAAAGCCTTTCTTACCTTCTCCACTGTAATTGTTTCAATTCTGCTTCCTGTACTATCATAAAAATTTTCCCTTTCACTTCATTTAAAAGAATTGGGTCGAGCGTTTTTAGAGTAGGTGCGATTCCACCCAGAAACGCGTCAACAGAATCTTGGGATTCAGTTCTGTTACTTTTTTTCACCATTTCTTTTTCTATTTCTGCCAGTATGTAGGCCACTAGCTGGCTCGCTGCAGAACCGTCTGATTTTACTCCATGACCTGGAAGTTTCCTCTTGAGCGATGCAGGTATTGCGAAGTTTGTATCTGAAGAGGACTCTGGTGACTGCAAAGAAACGTTGGTGTTCTCTTGCGATTCGTCTACTACAATGCTGACAATGCTGTCTTGCGTGGGAATTCCATGCGAATTATTGCCAAATTCGAAGGATTCTTCTTCATTTACATTCGATTTATTACTTAGGTCCTCACCTTCGCCCAAACACGGTGTTAAAAATGTGAGAATATCTTCGTATTTGTATTTTCGGGCTTTGGAAGCTGCCTGTCCAGATTTAGTTTTTCTTTTTTGAAGAGTCCTGCGTAGTTGGTCACGAATAGAACTCCATTTTTTCTTACATTCCTCAACATCACCTGCAACAGATTTTTTAGAATTCTGTAAAATCCATACATAATAGAATCTTAAAAAACACTTTTAAGTGGAAATTATCACTCACGTTATGGCGTGACGGCCGTTCCACTGTGTTGTCAAGAGTATCGTCAGACGACCCACAGTCCAGTGTACTGTAGGTCGTCTGACGATGCTCTCAACATCAAAGTGAAACGGTCGTCATGCCATAATGTGAGTCACAATTACCAAGATGGATCTTCAACATCATAAAATCCATATATTTAAAGATACCCATGATATGTTGTTTAATTATTATTGTTTTTTAATTATTTCAGATTCCTTGCTACTGGAGACACCTTCAAGACCATATCTTTCAGCTATAGATTAGGAAAGTCAACAATTGCATCTATTGTTCACGATACATGTAATGTTATTATTGATGTTCTTCTGAGTGAAGTAAGGCCAATTCCAAATGAAGACATGTGGAGCCACATAGCTGAAGATTTTTGGAAACAGCGGTAATTTCCTAATTGTATTGGAGCTTTAGATGGGAAGCATGTGGAAAATACAATGTCCAAAACGTACTGGAACTACAGAAACAGTTTCTCTATTGTTCTTTTAGCATTAGTTGATGCACGTGCCAATTCTATTTCAGTCGATGTTGGAGCCTATGGAAAAAACTCAGATGGTGGTGTTTTTCTGATTCTAATCTTGGAAAATCACTGCGGAATAATAAATTGAATATCTCAATGAAAAAATCTCTTCTTGGCCAGTGGTGGCTTTCCATAAGGGTGCTCAGACGACGCCTTCCCAGATAAATAACAAAAGTAAAAATTTAATTTAATATGAAAATGAGCATTATAATATTCTGTGATGAATACTCTTTTCTATGCAGTAAAAATATTATGTCATCCATAAGTGAATGAATGAAGACTTGTGCGTGAGTAATGAGGTGAATGCCAGATGGAGGAGCGGGATTCGAACCCACGACCGCTTAAACGACAGCAATCTGAAGTTGCGAGACCCCAACCAACTGCGCTTAGCGGCCAGCCAAGACTGAATAAGTTGATAGCTCATGGCTCGGGTGATTTGGATTCCGTACTGGGTGTTAGGAGAGGGAAAAATGACTTTAGAGGGGTTTTGTGAGGATGATGGGTGGAACCAGATAGCACTGATATATCTATACATATTAGTGCCATATAGCTTCACCTTCGGCGCCGTCCCTTGCAAGGCTTGAAAACATTATGCATTGAAATTTACCACAATACTATGAAATTATTACCAACTTGCCTCTATCATTTGAATTGTACCGTCGCGTCAAATTGTACCGTCCTAATTGAGGTTAAATAGTTCGTAAACAATACGGTATTTATCAATTGTTGAAGTGTAATAGTGGATAATTGTATAATATAGTTTAATTGGAATTCAGTTATGAAGCTCCGACCATAGTTTGTGCAAGTGGTTGATTTCAATAATGAAAGTGAATGGATGAGTTGAAATTCTGAAAAGCCTTTTGTTTGAACGTCTGTGCTCCTTCAACACGCATGCTGTGTAATAAGCCTAATAGGTTTTATTTTTTCCAATATTGTTTTACTCGTATTAGTAGGCATGAGTGAAATTGTACTCATACAAGTTCCAACCTATCCAATGTAACTGCGGGTGCGGCCTCATACTGTATTCTTATTTAGCAGTGGCGGCATCATGAAAAACTGTAGACAATATATTTTGACATTATTAGCTACTACCACAAACAGTATTGACTTTGAACCTAGGTAGGAACTTAAAAAATTAGGCCCACCAAGGATCTATTGAAAAGTGATTGTTGAAAACACTGAATTTAGAAAGAGTGGCAGATGGATTTCATTTACAAGACCATCAATTGAGCTTCCAAACTGAACTGGTAAGTTTTTTATTTAATCTTGTTGTTGATGGTGGGCTAGTGATTTACTTGATTTACCTCCTTTATTATTTTCCAAGTACAGGCCTGTATTCAATTCTACGATTTGACATGAATTTTTCTCATGACTTGACTCAAATCATGAGAAAATTATCATTTGGCTTTTACGTTCCTTTTAGACTAGCAAAAAATTTCATATCATCCAATACCAATCTTTCGCCCCTCCAATTTGGAAAGTCACCGGCCGCCACTGTTCCTGGCACAAATATAGAACTTCCATTGATGATAGCGACGAGGCTTTCCCTCTAACAACTTACAATATGAGACCATTTGCAGGGAAAAAGTTGGTGGATGAACAGAGAATTTTCAATTACCGATTGAGCAGGGCAAGAATATTATCTGAAAATGCATTTGGAATTTTGACCCAAAAGTTTAGAATTTTCATGAGGGTGCTTCAAGGGGACGCTGATAATATAACAAAAATTGTACTTGCAGCATGTTCTTGCACAAATTCATTAGACAAAGTGAAGGATATAATGTTCCTCAGGAAAACGATATTCCTGATTTGACACAACAGAGGCCAAACCTTCACAGATTACAACACGGCAGAGGCAGGCCTATACAAAGACGCATTTGCAGTACGAGAACAGTGTTTAAAGATTTCTTTAAAAAATTATTCTCCAGAAGGTAGTGTAGAGTGTCAAGGACGTTCAGCCCTGTTTGATTTGGAAAAAAATAATCTTTCTTGGAAATAAAAGATATCAATATTTTATAGTATACCTATTGCTTTATTGTGTGTGTTATAATACTCTCTAGGTATCGTCATGGTTTTGTCAAACCCACATATTAAATTTTCATACAAGTCGACCCCAGCTGAGGGCGATACAGAAATTTATTTGAACAATAATATTGATCATTGGTAATTTGTCAACTTTGAAGTCGAAAATATGTTCATTTTACTATAAATACATCGATAGTAACTCGCTTACTATTATGTACTTCAAAATTATAAATATGAAAATATTGTATTATAGCAGAAACAAATCACTGCACACAAATTCACCATTCTATGTACTATTTCATATAATAGTAATAGCATAAGTAAACCTCATGATAATATCATATTTTTCAAGTATATGTACTATACTATTTTCACCATAGCCTGAAATGGAAATAATGAATAATAAGATGAAATTGTCACAACCACATTTTTTTTGTGTTATAAACAAATTTGGTTGTGACAATTTCGTCTTATTATCCATTATGGATACCTTCCACAATATCACCTTCGCCACTACTAAGAAAGTAAAATGGAAATAGCATAATCAACACAAGGGCGAGTTGCAGCGATGCAGAGATATACAGACATTACCTATAAATCTAACTGTTTATAGTAAGATGATGGAAAATTGGCTTCAATATCACCTATAAATTGATATATTGATACATTTTTTAAAGCGAAATATAAACATGTTTGTTCTTACCTTCCAATGTACTTGCAATTTCTCTCCATATACGGTCCTTATAATCACTATTTCTGTACTTCTCATGTGATTGATCATACAGCACAGGAAAGTTACTTACTGATTCAATCAACTTCTCTATATCCATGTAGAAAGAGGTTAGAAACAGGCTAGAAAAAGGTTAGAAAATTGTCATCTACACCGCACCGTGCCCGATAAAAAGTAGACTGAACTAGTTTGACTCGGTGCGGTGATGTAGTTGTTGTGATGGTGCGGTGATGTAGTCGCGTCGACGGTGTAGAGTAGTGGGGACTAGCAGGTTCAATTCCTTTGTTCAATTCCAAGGCCGTGCGATGGCCTACACGCGACCGTGGCACTGTGCGGGCGCGGTGCGGATATGTGTGTCTCTAGCTTAATCTCACTGGTTCACTGCATTCTTCTCTTCGGCATACTGGCTAAAGGTTGTTTCACACTGTCGCTCAAGCGACGATCACAATCAAGCGACGCTCACACTCAAGGCGCGCTCGCTAGTAGCTACACTAGCACGCTCATTGTGGTGTAATCAATCTGCTGTGCCTATACAGAATGGATTTCTCTGACGAAAAACTTTTACTTATGGTGTTATTGCTTGATGAGGACGAACCTGAACCATAGATCAGGGAGTTTCGCGATAGTTCGTCTATGCCTAAACCTAAAAAAAGAAGAAAATGAGTACATTGGCTAGGCGACTTTCAGAGGGAGGGAGGGGGGGGGGGGGTTTATACGCTAATTCCGCGTCTTTGGAAGACGAAATTAATTTTTTTCAGTACCTTAGGATGTCTAGGGAACAGTTTGAGGATCTACTTTCCAAAATCGGTAAATGCCGATTTTGTTTATTTTTGTACCGTGATTTTATAACGTTTTTCCGATCTTGTCCCATATTTTCTTCTTATGAAAAATGTCACTGTATAATTTATCCGACAAGTCGTACAGTTCGGGATGTTCGCAAACAAGTTCAATCAATTCTTCCATGATTCTGAATTGAATCTTAACTGAATATGATAATACTGATATAATAATGATAAATAATGATTGAACTGGATAAATAAGTAATATCAATTTACAGTACAAATGAGAACTGGGCTTCTGGCCGAAGGATGAACACGTGCAACTTGTACATACTAGCGCTCAGCTCACGATGAGCTCACCGCCTGACACTCAAAATATCCTCGGACGTGATTGCGGAGCTCAAGTTGAGTGCGCATGAGTCTGGCGTTCCGCCATATGTGAACGTTCCTATTTCATTTTCATTAATTGGATTTTGACCGTAGTGTGAGCGTAATGTGAGTGGAGCGTGAGCATCCCTATAGTGTGTAACGGCCTAAATAGTCCTGCTGAGACTCGAGAGAGAAAAAGAGTAGGAGTAATCTACCTTTACAATTAAATTAAGGAAGCACAAAGGATGCGTAAGGGTAAGGGACCCCTAAATTCAAATAATATAGAATGGTGAGACGGCAACAAGTTGTCTTGTACAATATTATAATCTTTCAGCCGCGAGCCGTAGCAGGTATCTGTTCAATCAGAGAGATAAGCTGCGTTCTCGTAGGTCCCGTTTGTAACGGTGACCGATTAGATTGGCCAGCAAAAAAGACACTGTTCTTTGCTGTAAAATCACTTTCCGGTGGTTCGGAACCCACCTTAAACTGTAGGTCCAACTCATCAATCACCATCATCCAACCATTACCCACGCACGGGTCTCAGACCTATGTGGGCTTCATCTTGGAAAAAAAAAAAAAAAAAAAACTTATGACTTTATCATGATCGTTTAATGGATATGATAAACGAATATCTCTTACTAATTGACTTTTGAATTATTTCTTGAAATGTGTAACTACATTATATAATATAATGTAGCAGTTTCCTTCTCAATATAGTAGTGTAAAATTCAGAAATGAGAATTTTTATTAGGTTGGGGCGCTTATCTCTGTCTAACTGCAACTTCTGCGGTCTAATCCAATCTCCGACCAGTCTGGCATATCAAATAAAAATTAAATACTATTTCAAATTGATGAAAATTAATAAATATTTTTATAATACTGGGAATTGAAAGATAAGAGATAATCAGTTGAACCACGAAAGTTTGTGATCTGTTATTAATGTTAGACCTGCAGGGTTAGGAGTGTTCCAAACTTCCAATTCTCCAGGTAAGTGATAATGTCAAGTCATGCCGGTCTCCCTTCCAAGCGCAGTCCCAAGCCGCTGTGACTTAACATCATTACCGCCCTGACACCACGCTCTTCAAGCAGTTAATCACTCCCTTTAACCCTTGATCTACAATATGCACCCTTATACCTCGACTTGCAATCCTTCCACCAAAGTATAGTAGAACATGCAAAATGTTATTTAACTATTTTTTCAAATGGTATTCCAATGAAGCCCAGATTATATTATATGTATATTATACATATAATGCTCCTACACTTAGTATACCCTGTAATTCGACTTCATCAAAGGAATAAAGTCATAAAACTTGTATAATTGATGAGCGTAAAGCAGTGTTTTTAAAAAATTGACAGAGGCAGCTGGAAATACTGTAATTTGAAAGTAAGCGAGATGATCAATCAAATCTGTCACGGAGTGTGTTGAACTGGCCTTGCAAGTAATAAACTGAACTGATAATCATCTAGATATATCACCAGCTAAACACACACACATATTCTCGTGATAATTTCCCATCAGAATGAAGCCACCTGTAGCGTAATGAAATTACTCCACTTTACAAATATGGAGTTCAAGACTTCGGTAGCATCAACAGTAATTGATCGACCACCAACGGATGGCTACAAGATTAATTTGAAATTACACCTTGTTTGACATTTGTCGTGTTATCAGAGATTGAATGAACTCACACATTTGCACTTGAAACCGATAAAATGAAACAGCGCATACGTATGGATAAGGTGGGCTACATTTATGATACCTTTGAGTGCCAGCATGATATGTCATGACAGCTTCAAGATAGTTTTTATTTCTAGAGTAGAGTCGTTAAAAGGATGGAAAAACAGGAAAAGGAGAGAAAGTGAAAGAGAGTGTGTGTGTGTGTGTGTGAGAGAGAGAGAAACTGAGAGAGATTGTGGCAGAGATTAGATTAGATTAGATTATCTTTCTTTATTCATGTAAATTTACAAATTATGCATATGAATGGTTATAAACAAGATTATCAACATCACAAAGATACTATAGTGAACTCAGATAATGTTTTTTTTTTTTTTTTAGTGCAAGATATTATATACAATGATCTCATTTGTACGATATTAACTATGGTAATGACAATCTGAGTGATGCAATTACATGAAATGGCGAAGTTTGGACAAAGATTCGTCCATTCTTGACACTTAACCAGTATAGTTTAGGAGAGAGTTGTTCTATTTGAATTTAGTTGTAGTTTTTTTGATACTGTATGAAAAGAGTTTATTATAAAAGTAGCAGGTATAAGATGGAATAAGATAAAAATATAGAGAATAAAAGATTATAAATTATGAATTGGAAAAAAATTAGTTACGTTAATGATGATGGTGATGGATGATGAAAAGAGAAGAAAATTTGAGATAGTTGATTCTGTACAAGTTTTCTTAGATGGATTGTGGTGAGGGATGAAACATTATTCAATAAGCTATACAATACTGATGAAATATTATTTACAAAGAAGGGGAATGAAGTTGCTCTAGGGTTGGACAGATGCAGTCATTTTCTCCATGAGATATTTCCTTAATGATGAGGTGAAGCTCGCTCGACTCTCAATGCACCTGATGGAATTTGGAAGTGCATTCCAAGCACGACAAGCACTTACAATAAATGATTTTGTAAAAATGGTAGTACGATGATTAGGTATTCTAAGAGTATTATCCCCAGTTCTGGTATAAGAGACATCATTCCGCCTGCCTTCAGACACAAATTTGAAGTCATTTTTGAAGTAATTTGGTTTACCATATTTGAGAATATCTTTGACAAGTTTGACAATCCTGAATAACCTTTGATCATTAAGTTTGAGAGTTGAGCTAGCAATGTGGGATTGAGTTATTCGTTCATACCATTGAAGAGAGTAGACAAACCGTAGACAATAATTCTGACTGCGCTGTAGTCTATCATTCAGAGTCACTGTCATATCATTCATTACAGAATTACAATACATGAAATGCGGGAAGATAAGAGATTTAACCAGTAACAGTCTGACACTTCTAGGTAGGATATCTTGCATTTTCTTCAAAGGATGCATAGCTGAAAAAACCTTCTTACATGTACTTATAATTTGCTCTGACCAGTCAAGTGTTGAGTTCATGATTATCCCTAAGTTTTTAACTGAGCTACAATATGGTATTGCTTTGCCATCAACAGTGATTTTATGAACAAGCTTCAAGTCAATACCATTTATCAAGCGTGAATAGCCAATGATTATAGGTTGAGTTTTTACAGGATTGAGTTTGAGACCATTTTTCCTAGTCCATTCAACAATTTGATTAATATCCTCATTCATCTTGTCAACAGTTGCATTGATGTTTGAGGTACAACAGCTGGAATAGATTTGAAGATCATCTGCATAAGTGTGGAAACTAGAAAACTTTATTACTGAGGAGAGGTCATTTGCATACAGGGTGAAGAGGAGGGGACCAAGAATAGAACCTTGAGGTACACCATGTATTACACTTTTCCATTGTGATCTATCATTTCCATCTGTGACACATTGTTCTCTACCTGTGAGATAAGATTTAAACCATGCTAGAGTTTTGTGACTGAAACCAAGAAGAGCTAATTTACTGAGTAGAACCTGATGGTCGACAGTATCAAATGCTTTAGAGAAATCAAACAGACTCAAAATAGTACATTTTCTCTGATCCATAGCTAACCTGATATCTTCAGTGACACGCAATAGAGCAGTTTCAGTTGAATGAGATTTTCGAAATCCAGATTGGAAGTTATGAAGCTTATTGTTTCTTTCAAGGAATTTGACCACCTGCCAATGAACCAATCTTTCCAGTACTTTGGATAATGCTGGCAAAATGCTTATAGGTCTAAAGTCTTCAACTTTATTGGGGGAAGCAACTTTGTTTAAAGGACGAACTAGAGCATGCTTCCAATTTCTAGGGAAATTTCCATTTTGAAGAGATTTATTGAAAATAAGTGTGATGGCAGGTAAGACAGCAGATAATATTTTCTTGACAAATTTAATAGGAATTTCATCTGCCCCAGTTGCATTGCTGTGAATAAGTTGAATTGCTTTAAGAGCTTCTTGTTCTGTAATTGAATGAAAATGAAATTGAGAATCCAGGGGAATATTTGAGTCAGTAATCTGATTTTCAAGGTCATTAATGTGGTTCTGAATGGCTGTCTCATTACGTTGACTAGAGTGTGAAAGAAAATGCTCATTAATATCATCCAATGGAAGATCTATTGGCGTATGTTTTTTCTGCTTACTAAGGCCGAATTCTTTAATACCACGCCATAGTAATGAAGAGTTTTGTCTGTTGTCTATGATGAAACAATTCAAGTACCTAACTTTGGAGTTACGTAGCTCTTGCTTAACTTTATTTCTTAGTCGTCTATACTCGTTCAAGTTGTTCAAGTCACCCGTTCTCTTAGCCTTCCTATGAGCTGAGTCCCTGTTTGCCATAAACTGTAATATTTCGTCAGTCATCCATGGTACTCGTCTTTTACTATTGATTCTTCTAGTCACAGTAGGAGCATGTCTATCATATATGTTAAGAATCAAGTTTTCAAGGGTCTCTACCATTTCATCAACTGATGACAAATCGTCAATCTGATGCCATGGAGTCTGAGCTACGTCAGTGATGAAATCAGCTTCATTGAAATTTTTAAAATCCCTGAATGTGATGAATTTTTGTGCAGGTTTAGGTGGTTTATATGCAAGCACACAGTAGATCAAATCGTGTGCAGAAACAGCTGGGACTGAGATTTGGCCTGAGTGTACTACCTCATCAGGATCACTAACTATGAGAAGGTCAATGAATGTATCAGATTCGTTGGTATGGTGAGTTGGATTGAGTGGTAAGATAGTCAGGTTAAGGCATTCAAAAATTGTTGTAAGCTGATGGTAGTCAAAGTTACAGTTAGTCATGTTAAGGTCGGTATTCATGTCCCCCATAACTAGAATTCGGCTGTAATTAGGCATAAAAGACAGAAAAGCGTTTTCAAAATCTGTGAAATGACCTATTTTTGGAGGGCGATAACAAATACCAACAAGCAACTTATCTGAACTAGATAGAGCTAATTCAAGTAACATAAACTCCGGCCTGGCTGAATATTCTTGTTCTGATGTAGCTAATATTTTAGTCTTTATACCATCCTGTACATATACTGCAACACCCCCACATGCTTTATTCAATCTATCATTACGAAATAAGGTATAGCCTGGCAGTGCAACTTGAGTGGATGAGATGCTTGGTTTTAGAAAAGAGAGAGAGAGAAAGAGAGAGAGAGAGAGAGAGAGAGAGAGAGAAGGAAAAAAGACAGGAAACAGAGAAAAAGGAGAGTTGATAAATTTCTCAGTAATGAGTCTATACAGAACGTTGATGCGATCAACACTCAAGTCTTGTTGTAATCTAGCAAACCATCATCTTATCTTGAATAAAATCAATTCTGATTCTACTCAGAACCAGTATAAGATTCAGCTTTGTATTCAACTCTCCATATTATAAACTTGAATGCAAATCAACATGTTCCTTTCCCAAAATTTCCTTGTTGGAAATGAGAATGCATGATATGTATATAAAAGTATGTGGCTGACTTCAAGAGATTCAATCAGGTTTCTATTGATTATCATGAATATCTTACGACAACAAATGATTTCTATAGAAGCGCTAACTAGCGATCATCATCCCACAACTGAATTCAATAGCACATGTTTGCTTCGCGTTGGTGGTGGCTATATAGTTAGTAGAAGATTGACAAAACGTATTCAGTTGGGAGGATAAAGAACTCAGTGTTCTATATAGCCATTTCTACTGATAATATGATTGAATGAAAAATTATCACAGCAGTGAATGTCAGGGAAGACATCAACTTTACACTCATTCACTCCGCGAAAGTTAGTCGTGCTGTATTTTCAATAGAATTTAATAAATCACATGAGCTTGACTGGGAAAGAAGCTTTTGAGAAACGCAGAAAATGAGCGACAATATGGTAGGTGTTCCGAAAATATTGAGAAAAATATAGAGGATTAAATAAAAATAATATGAAACATTTTAGATTTTGAACATTTCCAACAAGGTTGTGTTTATCGAATTTTGTCAAGAACATACCTCTCAAATCTTATTCATTCTAATTTAAAACCATCCGTTTTTAAGTCCCCTAAATGATGGGGAGCATTTTTTTTTTTAAACCTATACATGCATTGCTTGGCCTAGTTGCGAAATTTCATGACAATCCATCAAGGCGTTTGGCCGTAATCATGTAACATACAGAATGACAAACGATTGCTGAGCAGTCGAGTTGAAACTGAGACCCCCCCCCCCCTCATCGTTCGGTCAATTATAATAATATTACTGTTCAATTATTAAAAAATTGATTTTAGTCGTCAAAATACCAAGAGGTTGAGAATTACATCTGCACGTAGTGTGAGAGCGATTCTATTTCAATATAGATTTCTATCAGTCATTCCATCTTGGCCATCGTTGATTCGAATATTTCACATTGTCGAGAATATTTCGCATATAAGAGAAAACTTGCAAAGAAAACGTTTGAATCAGAAATATTCGAGGATGCTGAACTTGTAAAGCACACTGAACATTCTATCTCACTATCCAATATTCTGTACAATGTTGGAGAACGTCTTATATTGGGCAGTACATTGTCACACATGACTTTAACGGATTCAGAGACAATTTTCGGCAAGCCATCCCCATGGAAACTGAAACCGAAGCGATTCTACAAACAGTATCATTTTGCATGAAATATTTCCTTCCGCATCTGGCCAACTTCCAAACTCATACGGCTTGGGTAGCTGCTGGCTCGATTAATGTGATTCTATGTTAATATGAAATTACGGACGTATGAGGGTTGAATTTGCCTATAGCGCCCAGAAGTTAAGAGCCTAACCGTTGTTCATTTTACGCATGAAATAATTGGAACTGGTTAAATTTTTGAGTCAGATCGTAACTTTTCATAACACTGTTAAAATGAAAAGTATTGATGCCAATGATAAAGAAGGAGACATTAATTTTTACCAAATAGGGGAAAATACTTCTGTTCAGGGGTTATTTTAAAATTCTCAACTCTTCCAATATTACAGGAGTTCTTTGTCAGGAAGAGTTAATTTCTTGAATATTTATCTCATAGGAAATTAAATTTCCTACAACTCGTCATCTCCTATTCTTAATAGATCCTAAGTACTTTCATGGTTATTCAAAATCACTTATTTCTCATTTTTTCATAATTTTGATATTTTGTATAGCAATAACTCCATCCATTCATGGTAAAGAGATGTTCCCAATTTTTAAGAAATTCAATTTTCTACAGAATGGTTTAAGATAGTTACTTGTCTTGCACATATTTTGCCGTACTTTTGAGAAAATTGTAATTTTTATTGAGGCTGAGAAAGTTTAAATACTAAAAGAAATAAAAAATTGATATTTCTCATTTTTAGAGAAAAGTTAACTTTTTTGAAATATTGTATCTTAGTCAATTTATATCATTTTCAATCCGTACTGGTGTCAAATTATAGGGATTTTTGTGAAGTTCAAATAAGGCTACATCATGCTGACTCTTTTGATCTATGGTTTTAGAAAAATATTCAGCAAAAACAAAAAAGATCCAACATTTCGAGGTTTTTGAATATTGTGGAAAAATACGGTGTAAAATTAGTTGCAGGCAGCCATTCATACAACATATTATCAATAAATCAGAATCACAATAGGTTTTGCAAGCAGACGCCCTTATTCATTTATAAAATGACTGGATTATTAACTTACGAAAAGTGACTTCAAAAGCCTATCACTCCTACTCAAGAACTTATATTTTTGCAACTTGAAATACAATAGGTAACAATTTAATATTAAAACTGACACTGTATTTCACTTTTAAATAATGCTTTACTCACATATATTGGAGATGCTTGAGGAATGCATTTCACTTCTGAAAAGAAGCTCCATCAGCCTTCTTTTCAGATGTGAAATGCATTCCTCAAGCATCTCCAATATATGTGAGTAAAGCATTATTTAAAAGTGAAATACAGTGCCAGTTTTAATATAAGATTATTCATTAAGTATTTCGTCATGGAAAACATCACAGATAGCCTAGTGTAGAGAATATGAAATTGGAAAGAATGGAGAGAAAGAGGGCACAGTGGTTCTTGGCGGTATCTGCTATGTAAATGTTTACTTTTAAGCAATTAATTATTCTGCTTTTGACACTTTTATGGTGTTTACTTGGTAATTAGTAGAATGTTCTATTTGTTTGATTAGAAATTAATGGAGTCTTATCGAATATGGTAGAAAGTTCCAGTTTCCTTGATTTATTCATTCAGAAGATGATAGAAAAATGTAGAAATTGCTCGATTGTTGAAAAACCTATTTAAGGCGAACGCATTTGTAAATGAGTTCAGTCTTGTTTGAGATGTCGTGATAAACAAGTGTGACACTTAAGTAGTTCAGTTATTGTTCTATGTTGATAAGTGGCAGTAGTGACAGTTCCCGTTAATACAGACAGAACAATCCCGTTGGCGCTATTACAAACCATCTAAGGAACTTTTATTGTCTGTAGTGATAATTCTCTTGACAGTTCAATAGTGATAATTCTCTTACCTATTACTTGTGCTATGTAAGTTAATTGTTCTTCCTCGACGATTCTTTTCGAATATTATTGGACAGTTTATTGTACAGTTATTATTAAATATTAGATCGGCCTTTTGACATTTAGTGATTGATTTTCGTTCAGTTTATTGAAAACTAATTATCAGTTGAACAATATCGTTTTATCTGTTTCTGATTGCTTATTTTTGTGTAAGAAATTACTGAACAGTGTGAGTTGTGATTATTTGTGTAAATAAAGTGCGAGTGATAAATGTAAGTGTTGCCAGCATTATTTTAGACATAGAACCCATAACGATTGGTGTCAGAAGTGGGATATTTTTTGTGTTTTATTAAAAATGGCTGGCAAAATTACATTGTGCGATTTAAAAGTGGCCGATCTCAAACGTGAATTAGAGGACCGTGATCTAGAAACATCTGGAAAGAAGTCTACTCTACAAGAACGTCTTCGTGATGCGTTATTGGCGGAAGGAGAAGACCCAGCTACATACCTCTTTGAGACTTCAGATACGAAACTGATTTCATCATTCACATCCATGAAGGGCGAGCTACAGGAGAACTTCGCATCAATGGAGTGAAATTCAAGACAATATGTGTCATCCATGGAAGGTAAGCTACAAGAAAATATGACATCCATGGAGGGCAAACTAGAGTTCATTCGAGGAAACATGGCGTCCATAGAGAGCTAATTACAGGACAATATTACTTCATAACATGAAGAAGTCACTAAGGTGAAGGAAGACTTGGGAACTATGAAGGAGGATTTCAAAGCAATAGAAAATCGACTTAAGCAGCTGGAGTGTGGTGCTGGAACTTTAAGCAGCAACCAAGAAGTAAGTAAAACTTCAAATTTTCCTGAAATAGTCATCTCAGAAAATTCAATGATGGATGCTAAGGAGGAAGATCTCCAGAAACAGTCAGTAGTTATACCTCAGCACACTGGACTACCTACCTATGATGGAAAAACACCTTTAGAGGACTACCAAACACTGTTTGAGACAGCAGCCGAGTTCCATGGCTGTTCATCCACAACAAAGGCCTATGTTTTGGTGATGAATCTCAGAGGGGAGGCGCTAGCGATTCTTCATTCAATGCCTTCAGCTGCAAAGTGGAACTTCAGTGAGCTGTGGAAACGTTTGGAGATGAGGTTTGGCAACAAGCACTTGGAGCAGTTATATCGATACCAACGCAACACAAGAGTTCAAGGTCAAAATGAATAACTACAGGAGTTTGAGGCTGCTATAGCTAAACTTGTGAGGAATGCATATCCCTCTGTTGATGACAACATATATGAAAGTATAGCAGTAGAAAGGTTCCTGAGTGGATTGAGGATAACACAAACCCAGCTTTCAGTTAAATTAGCCAGACCAAAGACACTGAGAGATTCTCTTGCCCAAGCATTGGAGTTTGAAGCTGTTTTGCAGTCAGTGCCAGGAGGCTCTGTGATGAGGGCCTTGGGAGCTGAGAGTATTGGAGCAAGCACCATTCAGAAGGTTGTGGAATTAGTTCTGGAACAGTTGGGAGTTGCCAAAAAGGAGGTTCAATGCTGTACTTGTGAGAAGAAAAGGCAGACCAGGAGGAAGAGTATAAATAAAACCATCTATCAATCTGGAAACAGTGACAGGAATGTGGACAGTTTCTCAATGGAGTCCAATGCAGAGAAGTCCCAGGAGGGTTTGCTGAGGAGGACTACAGTGATCTCTGGGTCGAATGGGAGGAGCCAGTTTGGGAAGAAACAGAAGGAAGATCCTGGCCAGAAACATGTGAGGTCCCAGAAGCAATCAACACAAGGGCAACCAACCTGGCAAGGAAATGTCAACAGTGCTAAGGAAGCAAACAGGAACAGGAAGAATAAGGAGAAGCACATCATCACAGCAGACCAAGGTGGCAGTAAGAAGGCAAAGGAAGAGCACGCAGCTCAGGTTCAGCATACTATATCCCCAGAGAAGTCTACTGATGATTGCAGTTCAACAATAGTTGAGGAAATGATCCAGACAAGTGAAAGGGATCTGTTCACCCTGCCCGGGGAGTATGCACTGGCACATTGTGTCACCGGCAACTTAGCAGAATCCTGAGGCATTGCTACAGTCTTCAGGAAGAAATTTGGTGGTCTTGGAGACCTGGAACAACAAGGACCCAAGGAAGGAAATGTTCTTCATCTGCAGCGGCATGGTCAACATCTCTTCTACCTGGTGACTAAGGGACAGCCTGAGATGAAGGCATCATATGACACATTGTGGACTTGCTTGGTTCAGCTGAGGGACAGAATGCAACAACTGGGAGTGAGGAAACTTGGCATACCACAGCTTGGAAGTGGATATGATGGCCTGGATTGGACAATTGTGAAGCCAATGCTGGAGGAAGTGTTCAAATCCACTGGTGTCCAGATTACCATCTGCATCTACAACCCTTGGAAGACCAATGAGAAACCAAACCTGATCTAAATCAACATAAGTGCTTTTGTTCTGGGACAGAACAATTTCTTAAGGTGGGGGTAGTATAGCGAATATGAAATTGGAAAGAATGGAGAGAAAGAGTGCACAGTGGTTCTTGGCGGTATCTGCTATGTAAATGTTTACTTTTAAGCAATTAATTATTCTGCTTTTGACACTTTTATGGTGTTTACTTGGTAATTAGTAGAATGTTCTATTTGTTTGATTAGAAATTAATGGAGTCTTATCGAATATAGTAGAAAGTTCCAGTTTCCTTGATTTATTTATTCAGAAGATGATAGAAAAATGTAGAAATTGCTCGATTGTTGAAAAACCTATTTAAGGCGAACGCATTTGTAAATGAGTTCAGTCTTGTTTGAGATGTCGTGATAAACAAGTGTGACAGTTGAGTAGTTCAGTTATTGTTCTATGTTGATAAGTGGCAGTAGTGACAGTTCCCGTTAATACAGACAGAACAATCCCGTTGGCGCTATTACAAACCATCTAAGGAACTTTTATTGTCTGTAGTGATAATTATTCTCTTGACAGTTCAATAGTGATAATTCTTTTACCTATCACTTGTGCTATGTAAGTTAATTGTTCTTCCTCGACGATTCTTTTTGAATATTATTGGACAGTTTATTGTACAGTTATTATTAAATATTAGATCGGCCTTTTGACATTTAGTGATTGATTTTCGTTCAGTTTATTGAAAACTAATTATCAGTTGAACAATATCGTTTTATCTGTTTCTGATTGCTTATTTTTGTGTAAGAGATTACTGAACAGTGTGAGTTGTGATTATTTGTGTAAATAAAGTGCGAGTGATAAATTTAAGTGTTGCCAGCATTATTTTAGACATTATTATAATAATAATAATAATATCGTGTGATCTGGCTGGCTCAGGTCTGGTGTCAGAGTTATCAGGTCGCACCTGAATAAGTTCAGGGCCTCTGACGTGACTTAACGACTGTTTTTTAGGCAGCCGGGACCGAAGGCTTAACGTGTCCTCCGAAACACGGGAGTGGCCCGAGGTAAAAACTTTCGGTCAGAACTGGGATCGAACCCGGGACCTTTGGGCTAGCAAACCAGCACTTAATCCACTCGGCTACGGCCACTGCACATTTTAGACATTGAACTCGTAACACTATAATAGGTAATTGTATAAAGTAAAATTAACCATAAAGTATTTGTTATGCTCAAATCAAAACAATGTAACAGTGTAACTTTTTTCCTGGTAGTTGGCATCGAACATGCACAGATCATCAAGGTTCTCTCACATATTATTTATAGCCAAATTATATGAAGTAGTATGTTTATTCATGAGAGTTAGCGTCCCCAACTAGTCTTGGTAATCCTATATGCAAGAAAAGTGTGAAGAGTGTAACTCGATAGCGCTGTAATGAGTGTATATTTCGAGCAAGCAGAATGAATTACGACAACCCTTTGCCAGTAAATCGATGTTAACACGCTTAACATACATTTTTCTGATAAAGAATCCAAATAGCCCAGTAATGATGATAAACTCCATTACGCTTAGCAGAGATAGCTATCTAGCAAGTTTAAATAATGAATAAAGATATAATCTTGCTGAGGCATCTGCTTTAAAATTCTTGTTCGCACAGTGAGAAACGTGAACAGGAGAGTACATGTGCAATGTGTAATGTGCATGTGCTCATACCTATTACTGTATTTTGGCCAATTTTCTCCCCTGTATTTTGCTCTTTTCCCTACACGCATTTCTATAGGTTTTGTAGAAAATCTTTCCGAGACAAATTTCAGATACTATTATCTCATTAGAAAAGATTGAAGACTCCAAAACCATGATCGAATATATGAAAGAATATTAGGGGGCTGGTTATGATTGGATTGAATTTTGAAAAGAAACTACAGTAGAGTCTCGCTTATCCGTCCTTCGCTTATCCGTCATTCCGTATAATCCGGCATGCTAATCAGAGACGAAATTGTTCAAATTCCAAAGAAAATCAGAACGTACAGTACAGTATCAGTAGAAGTCATAGTTCGTTTTGCAGAGTTCTATAAAAACTTTTTTTCAAGGCCTCTTTCAACTAACCTCAACTGGAATGATAGAAGGTGTGTACGGACGTTTCATTGCACAATGACTTATATTAACTTAATACAAACTTGTTTGGACTTATATTGTTCTTTTTTACATACAAGATGTAATATTACAACGGTTTCTATCAGTTAAATATCTTTTTTTTAAATATTCCCTATTATCCCTCATTTTCGATTATCCGGCCCTCTGCCGGCCCGTTTATGACGGATAAGCGAGACTCTACTGTAACTACATTTATTTAGAAAGCTTTGAGAGGTTTCCAAACAGGTCTATTTCGTCTTAATTGGAATGGTTCGAACTAGAATATTCTAAAGAACTTTTAGAAAAAATAAGGAAAACTAATAAAAAAAATAGAATGAGAATTTAGTCCAATTTTTTGAACAAACAACAAATGGCAGTAGCATTGCTACAAACTTGTCAAAAGTCTGCAGTTTACACTATTCATGATCAACTATAGTAGCCTACTAGATAGATTGAAATAATAAACGATCAGTTTCATCGGAATATGAAAAAGAATCAATACAAGGAACATTTCACGATTGGTATCAAACACGTGGTAGGAAAAAGAAATATAAAAATATCATATTACAGAGCCAGAAAAGTAATAAATTTCTGGCATAGCTAATCCCAGCCCATCTTCAAATCCTCATGGCAACCCACGAAATACCATTATGATATGAGTGGATTTCGCAAACTGTTGTGACAGTTTACTTCGAATGCCTCATAATTCAGTTGGCCTTCTCGTAAATCTAAGTCAATTTGAACTCTGCTAATAGATCAGCCGGCAAAAGTTATCGTTTTTATGTTTACGATTGATCTCTGTAGTCATGGCAACTGATTCTGTTAACATGAGCTTTATGTTGTCAATCCACACACTCACAACACAACACCACAGCACACGGCTTTCTTTCAAGCAAGGCACTGAGACATGTTTCTGATAGCCATCATTTTCCTGTCTCTAATTTACATATTTATTAAATCTCTAGACATCTCCTTCGACTTCGCACAGTTACCAATTATTCCGGTGAGTAAAAGAGTTTTAATTTGGTACATAATTTTCAATAGGTGCTACGTCATGTGACAGGTAGCCCATTACATTTTTAAATTTCCACCAAAAGTTGAATGGTTGCAGTTCCGTATGTAGTCCAATGAAATGATTGGCTGAGAGAATCGATAGTCGGTCAATCAGAACCAAACCCAAAGCTAAACCTAACCTATCGTCTATCGATTCTCTCATTCGATTATTTTATTGGACTACATATGGAACTGCAGCCTAAATTATTATTTAATTGATAAATGAAACTCAAAACAAGTAGAAGGGTATCAAACCGTGTGAATTTCATGTGAAATTATTCGCTAAGTCGACGTTGGTAGCCTACATGTAGATAAGTTCGGAGAAAGTGCACTATATGGGCTTCTAACCAAACCTAACCTAACCTGGCGAGATGTGACTGAACCACCTCATACCTTTATTTTGATGCATAAGTGCCATTTGATGAAAAGTGCCTAGTTCCTAATTCACATTTTGTGATAAAGAATTCCTTTTAGTTTATTGTTTTGTGTGCTATTAAATTTTGTAGAAATTTAACGTTTTATTATTACTATTATAACTTTTTTTATTCAATTAATTAATATCATAGTATTAATGAATAATACTTACAGCGTTCACATAATCAAAAAAGTTCAAGTTATTCAATTTAGACACTTTATTGACAGAAGCCCATATACTGCACTCCATGAGAGTGAAGTATATGGGCTTCTCTTAAAAATGACGCGATTAAGTGAATTATGTCTTTATCCGACTAGATATCAATCTGAAAATGATGTGCAAACATAACCTGAATAAGACTGATCATTTTTTCATAGGCCACTACTGCTTTAACAAAATATAATATATGAGTGGTTTAACAAGAAATATACCATGATTGTTAGGAATTTTCCAGGCATTCATAATTAATCAAACACGGAGAATACATAAACATTTTTCCATAGGCCAATAATGCTTCAACAAAATAATAAAATACAGAATAGTTTAATTACAACAAGAGATACGCCATGGTTGTTCGGAATTAACCAGGCACTCATATAATTTATCAATCATGATAAATACATGAACATGAACATGTCAGGAAAATTATATAATATCATAAATGAAGATTTTATGGTAGATTTAACGACTTGCAGTTAATTTCAATTGAGAATAAATAAAATATTTACTCAGGTAGGCTGAAACGTTTTCGAATCGAGATGATTTATTTCCAACAGCCCATAATGAAATTTCAACCGAAACATTCCAGCCAATGAATTTCCATCACAATTAACTGCTGAGATCATAATCAATCCTAAAACTATCAAGTCTCTTCCTTTAATTGAATTACAGTTTCATAGACTTTTTCAACCGATTATGTTGCATCATATTGAACAATTTCGCTTCTCTGTTTATTAACTCATATTAATTTGAATTATTTTAATTTGTACAGAATGATCTTTCTTCACCACTACTCACAATTATCCCTCAATCTGTTGAAGCCCTTGTTGTATACCAAGCCGATTGTAAGTAAACTTTTCATTATTGAATATTTCGATCAATAACTTACTAGAAAACCTTGAATAAAGAAATAGTCAATAGTCAGTCGATCTGTACCAAACTTGACCTATCGACTCTCTCAGTCGATTATTTCACTGAACTACATACGGAACTAGTTGTTAGTAAAAACGTTAAAGAGGTATTTATTATCTATTGCAATCTTCATAATACTTGTCAATTATTTCATTACTTGTTTCTTAAAAATTAGAGAATAAAACTAATTTTGGCTGTGCATTGGAAAGACATCTTCAAAAAAGATGTGGCATCAGAACTCAATTTAGTAGCAATAAAGAGGAGGAAACCCCTATTTTAGTTTCAAATAAATAACTGTTGGAGTGTCGAAACGAACATCATTACTGAATAGTTCAGATGATTATAAATTCAATAACAATTTAATATAATCTTTTCTGGTCCATTTAAATGTCCAACTAAAATGTTCAACATTAATACATGTTATTTTTAATGAGTGAATAAGCATTCCTATGTTGGGGCCCAGCTTCGCAATATATAAATAGCTGTATGCATACAATAGTTGACAAAAAATAAATAAATAAAATGTGATAAGTGTAATTTTAGGTAATAGATTCAACGGAATAAATAACAAGACGAAATTGTCACAACCACATGTTATACCATTAGTTGTTATACCATTATCAATCTCAATATCAAACTTTCGGTATAACAACCGAAACTGGTTTCTCAATATTTTGTTAATATATGTGGTTGTGACAATTTCGTCTTATTAATTATGGATACCTTCCACAATATCACCTTCGCCACTACAAAGAAAGATGCAACGGAATGTATATTGTAAAACTGCATTGAGACAGATTGAACAAACATCTTTTTTATTTTTACAGCTACACTAGAGATAAGGGAAAAGGATGGCTCACCATCAAATTATACAGATCATGTCTCAGATCAACAAGATTGTTCAGAATCCGTTCCTAATCAAGAATACATCAACCCAGAGAAATCAGGAGACGAAAAAGCTGATATACTGAACAATGAAAGCATCAACAATAAGCTCAGCAGTGCAGTACATGTCTCGAATGATCAAGATCTCATAGAATTTGCTTCAGATCTGAACTGCATTTACTTGGAAAAATCAGACAACGATGGGGCTAGCCCCCTCAACAACAAATGTATAAATGATATGCTCTTCATTGACACTACTGAAACTAAAGGCTCAGCTTTGGAATCATTGAGAAGAATGCAAATAATATGTACTGAGATGAGAGATGCACTCCTTAGTGCTACGATCGAATCAGATCAATGCAATGATTCTTGTGATCTTTATGAAGATAATAGAAGTGCCCCTGAAGATCCTGAAAGTTTGGTCACGAAATCTATTGATAACATCATCACTTACAATCAACCAAATACCACACACAACATAAATTCAAGTGTTTGTACAGAGATGGATAATATAAATCAGCTTCAATTTAATAATGGGAATGAACTGTATAACAATATCCAAGATGTAATGGAAGATGAAGAGAATCTGTTGAAGGACAAACAAGATGTTCTCGAGCGAGAACATAAGATCATTTTAGAATCTGAGAAAACTATACTAAAATTTGAAACTTCCAATTATGCGGATATGGATCAGATACAAAGTATAACTGGAAATAATTATGAGCCTGAAATAAAAGTTAATACTAGAAGCATATCAAAATTTTTTGATAACATATCGGAAAAAAATAGTGTTGTGGAACCATTTTATGATAACAAAAACTCTACAATTGGCCTGGAAAAAACTTCCAATTATGTGGATATGGATCAGATACAAAGTATAACTGGAAATAATTATGAGCCTGAAATAAAAGTTAATACTAGAAGCATATCAAAATTTTTTGATAACATATCGGAAAAAAATAGTGTTGTGGAACCATTTTATGATAACAAAAACTCTACAATTGGCCTGGAAAAAACTTCCAATTATGCGGATATGGATCAGATACAAAGTATAACTGGAAATAATTATGAGCCTGAAATAAAAGTTAATACTAGAAGCATATCCAAATTTTTTGATAACATATCGGAAAAAAATAGTGTTGTGGAACCATTTTATGATAACAAAAACTCTACAATTGGCCTGGAAAAAACTTCCAATTATGCGGATATGGATCAGATACAAAGTATAACTGGAAATAATTATGAGCCTGAAATAAAAGTTAATACTAGAAGCATATCAACATTTTTTGATAACATATCGGAAAAAAATAGTGTTGCGGAACCATTTTATGATAACAAAAACTCTACAATTGGCCTGGAAAAAACTTCCAATTATGCGGATATGGATCAGATACAAAGTATAACTGGAAATAATTATGAGCCTGAAATAAAAGTTAATACTAGAAGCATATCAACATTTTTTGATAACATATCGGAAAAAAATAGTGTTGTGGAACCATTTTATGATAACAAAAACTCTACAATTGGCCTGGAAAAAATAACTGTTCACATGGATTCTGAGAAAACTTTTCATGAACCTTCCACTTATGTAGATAAGGAGCAGTTACAAATCAAAACTGAAAGTGATAGTGACTCAGTTATGAGAGTTGGAACTGGAACCTCATCAAAATCTGTTGACAATATTTCGGATAATAATGCTGGAGAGGAAGCATTTTTTGATCATAAAATTTCTTCAATGGGCCTGCCAAAACCAACTGTTCAATTAATACAATCACCAAGTACTGTATCAATGTTTGAGATGGATGAGTTTTTGTTCTGGGAGAGATTGAGAGATGTTTTAGCACGGTGCCAAAAAAACGGACAACTATGTTCTCAAAATATATTGGATTATTATGATACAGTTGCTAGTAATGGAAGGAAATATGAGGATTTCGAAAATCAAACAAAGCAGGGTGACAAGAGGATCCAAGTAAGTCAGGGTTATCAAGAAATTCAAGCTTCCCAGGATGTAACAGATAGGATTGAACTCTGCTCTGAAATGTCTCAGTATTTCGTCAATACAGATACGTTTCCACGGCACATATTTGAACAGGAATCAATGAACCTCACTCTGGGACCTCTTGTGGTATACGTTGGTGAAATGGAACGTATTGATGCGTCAAGGAGGGTTGAAGATCTCGTGGATGGAGAGAACAACAATAG
The DNA here is from genome assembly GCA_948455865.1 of Conomelus anceps. Lineage (NCBI taxonomy): Eukaryota > Metazoa > Arthropoda > Insecta > Hemiptera > Delphacidae > Conomelus > Conomelus anceps. Next base: position 30,256,866 of record OX418223.1, read on the forward strand.
GCTACTCAACACTTTATTATACATCCCTTCTGATGAGTCATTCGATACATTGAATGAAATGAAACCCAAAACCGTATCGGTAAGTTCTCTGGGATGATATAGGAATATATAGAGAAGATATATCTATATAAACATTAATTATTGATGTAGAGAGAATAAAGCATTGATTTCATCTTTATAAACTGATATAATCTTTTTACTATAGGTAAAAAGAACATGAAAAATAAATTATTCATATGACCTAAGAACTTACTCACTCACTCAGCCTGTCATTTAGCTGAGAATATTTCATATATAATCTGTAATATTTTTTCTACTCAAACTTATGATTATTTACGTCTATGAAATGTTTTTAAATTTTCATTACAACTCTGTATTTCAGATAGCAATAATATTTATAGTTTACTGTGAACTAGATAAATAATATTTCTTTTTCTAATTTTCATAGAATTATTGAATAAGCGTATGAAAGAAAACTATAGACTACCAGCATATCACAGTTACTAGTTGAAAAAAATGTTGAGCAATATTCTCGCCGATAATGAATATTATTCATGTCGATATTACTTTTATAAGTGGATTGTGTTTGTAAATAGTGACTCAATCTTTATTCAAATTCAACCAATGTTAGATTTCCAACTATTTAAGCAACTTTTCATGAATATTGAAAATAAATTCACTCGAAGTTATCATGCCATAATTAAGACGTGAAGACTGCCCGAATACCATCTCTCTACTTGTGAATAAGTTATACAGGTGAATAAGTTATACAATGAATTTTGTTTTAAAAAATTAATTAATTTAATATAATTCCTGGGAATTCCATGGATAGACAATGAAAATTATTATAATATGAAGAATATGACTTGTGAACAAGCATGATTTGGTGGTTTTTTCAGTTTGACTCTATTCAATATGAAATGCGCTCTTCCAATTTCTCTGGAAACAGTATCGGTACTGAATTAGCTGGTCGACTGATATGCTATGATTCATCTTTTCATAGCATAGGCTCAACAAGGACATTGGCTCAAGACAAAGGGGATAAAAATAAGAAGCGATTTGACAAATACTACTCTGTGTACAAAAAATTCGAAAATAACGAACACTGATCTTTTCAATAAAACCTTGTTCTGAAGCTTGTTTCCACTGTTTTATATTTAATTTTGAGAATGGAAAGTCTATCTCACATCATATTAGATAGTTTCCACACAAAATCTGACTGTTTTCGATCATTGTCAACAAATATATGCATCCATATTGGAAATTGTATTTCTAAGTAGATGAAAAATAATGAAAAAATAAAAACATTATTCAAACCAAGGGTCGTCAAATACCTCAACTAGTCTTATAAATGAAATATATTTCAGTAGCAAACAACCAGACACTCAAACCAGATCTTGTTTGTGCATTACAAGTATGATAGCAACAAACTTTTTATGGCTTCCAGTCACATTTAAATCTTTACTGAGACTTGATGACTGCATGCATTTCATGTTGTTTTTAAATCGGCGTTAAATCTATGGTTTAGTCCCATGCAAACCGATGGACTACATACTGTACAGGAATTCCAACAGGTATAACCGCTTAAAATAGCTAGAATGTCTCTATTCAGAATTACACAGGCTCGTATCTGCAATGTGATTCATTGTGGGATAAAGAATTTATGCAGAATAGCATCACTGCATGAAATGTTTACAACACATGCTTTAGACTTAATACCGTATAATATTTTCAGGAAAGGTTTCATGATCGACTAGCCGCTCTTGGCATCCATATTTATCGTATTTCTTATCAATGGCAAGGTAATGCGGACTTGTTTACAATCTTCAGTGAATTTTATTCAGCCGTTATTTGAAGCTTTGATTTAAATATATTTGTTGAAATATTCGTTCTTGCACGCTCATGTTGTATCTTAATTTTATCGCCTTTCAGTAGAATGTATCTCAGACAGATCCATATTGTGGAGCAACATGATATTTTTTTTTGTAGATTACGTCTTGGAGACTCCAGTTAAGGAGTATAAGACAAGTCAGATTAAAATTAGTCATATACACTAGATACCATAATTACTTCAATTAGTTGAGGTGAGGCTTAATATTGATGTGAAAGGAACTCTTGTACACTATAAAAAGCTTTATCAACTAAATATTTTTTCAATTGTTTTTTAAATATTTCTATATTTTCAAGACTCTTTAAAAACTGCGGTAGCTTATTGTAGAATTTCCTACCAATATAACTAGGTTTTTGTTAGAATAAGCTACTATTGTGACTCACCAAGTGATAATCTCCTCGGCTTCTTGTATTATAATCATGTACATCAAGATTTTGGTTAATATCATTCGTTTTTACATATAAAGTAGTTATAATAGAAGTTACATATAACTTCATACACATATAAGCAGGGTACAGTTAGGAGACCAAGTCTCTTGAAAAACGGCCTACATGAATCTAATCTATTTACTCTTTCTATACACCTAACCGCTTTCTTTTGGATCTTAAACACCCTATCAAGATTTTGCTTTGATGAATTACCCCATACTAAGATAGCATACCTAATATGTGACAGTAAGAGCCCATGGTAAGCTGTAAAAAGTAACTTTTTGTCATTCAATCTAGCGAGCTGTCGCAGGACAAATACCCCAGATGAAATTTTACAACATATTTTCTCAATGTATGGTGCCCAGGTCAATCTTCTATCCAACAAAATTCCTAGAAATGCAATGTTTTCTTCCTGGTCTAGTTGATTATCATTCACAAACACGTTTATAGCCCTATTTTCATTTGAATTATGTTTGTTTTTGAATTGAAGGTATTGGCATTTTTTACTATTTATTGTTAATTTCAACTGATTTGAGAATTGGACAATGGACTGCACACCTATATGGGCACTTATTTCTAAATTATCTAGAATGGAATTGCTGAAAATGAGTGATGTATCATCTGCAAATAAGAGGGCTCTACCACTAATTAATTCTTTAGGTAAATGGTTGACATATAACAAGAAATATATTCATTCGAGTATCTGTATTTGCAGGTATGTTATCCAACATTTAAACGATGAAATTAGTAAATTTCACTGGATGTTATTCCAGCCATCAGATGTGATGTAATAGACCCATAAGTGTGAGTCTGGGTTGAACTTAAGATTTGTTCCACAAACTTTTAGTAGCTGTGAGTTGCAACACAGGTAATGGATGCTGGTTTTGGCGACACCAAATAATTATTATAGGCTTGAGTAATAAGTGAGTAATAATTATTTTAGAAGAGCTCTTCAGTCCTATCACACAATGGAAAAGTGTTAAAGCTTACCTCCACCAATCCACAATATTTGTCTGAATGAATGCAGTTTGAAGCTCACCTACAAGAAATAAAAAACATATATTAATGATATGAAATTGGGAACACTTAATGTATTGAATATTACTTTTCAATAAATATTCTCAAAGCACTTTATAGCGATAATAGTTTTCTTCGTTTGCATAGCTTAAGACATTTTCTCAGAAAACTAAACTTATTACGTATTGAATGGGGTCTCACAAAGTGGTGCCAGAGTACATTTCTTTTGAAGAGGAAATCTAGGAAGGAACTTTTCCTATTAGGAGGTCCCAAAAGAAGATTCGATCACAGCTGTTGTCTCTGAAAGAAATACGTGACAATATATAACTGGTGAAGCATTATCCCCCAGATAATACTATAAGCTTCCCGCAAACCGTTCATTCATATATATATATATATATATATATATATATATATATATATATATATATCACTGATAGAAAGCGATAGCCACTTTAAATGAATCACCGTGAGCACCAACATAAACTTAGCATCGTAGAGATTTTTAAAGGACTTTTGTAACAGTTTCAATCAGTGAATCAACAGCTACTACAAAACTTCACGATTACTGGGAAGTGATAGCCGCGAGCCGTAGCAGGTATCTGTTCAATCAGATAGAGATAAGCTGCGTTTTCGTAGTTCATGTTTGTAACGGTGACCGATTAGATTGGCCAGCAAAAAAGACACTGTTCTTTGCTGTAAGATCACTTCCCGGTGGTTCGGAGCCCACCTAAAACTGTAGGTCCAACTCATCAATCATTATCATCCTACTCATTACCCACGCACAGGTCTCAGACCTATGTGGGCTTCATCCTCAAAAAAAAAAACAATATTCTGAACCAATTGGAAAAATTAATTGTACATCAAATTTACATTTATATCCCTCCACTCCGTTTCCCATCAAAACGTTTTCCTCTTTTTTGTTTTATGTTTAAAGTTTAGAACAAAATGAATAGTGCGTGAGTCTATCAACACAAATGGGTGAAAAAGGATAAGATGAGTCTCCATCATCAACAGACTCATAAAAAAAAAAATATATATATATACAATACAATAGAAAAGGCTTACTTATTTGTATTTATGATTGTTCACTTATACTTATTCGATTTGTAGTATAAGACCTATGTATATTCTGCCAACATACTGATGAAAACCAATAGTATCTTATATAGGTATTCTTATTTAAATTCAAGAACAATTTGATTTGTAATATATACTCAATTTTGTTCGCTCATAAGCATATGAAATATATACTGTTATGTAGCAGTCCTGAATGAATAATGAGGCTCTATAACAAGTTGTCCATATAGAGGAAGCCTTAAAAGGTGTGAGCATCGAAACTTAATAATATGATGAAATGAAAAAAAAAATTGCATCAACAATCTGAATAATATGTGATGCATAGTATTGTAATATTCAATTGGGGAAATTAGGCGAGTGAATTACTGTCACGTACATAGGCTAGATGTTTGGTTTCAACTGCTATCAGCATCAATCAGTACAATAGAATAGAGATGTAACAACTGAAACACATTTAAATTCAAACTCCACACAAGGAATAACTAGAAGACTATATGTACTCAGAAGTCTGAATAGAAAGGTCTTTTATCGGTTTGTAAATAACTAATCGCGAGATCAGAAAATCATTATTTAAAATAATTGGATCACAACGAAATTCATCTCTGAAGATTCTTTCTAGAGAAGATTTTTGAACAAAATTCTAAAAAGCCTGACGTCAGGTTTAGCCTAAAAGGTTAAATCCATTAAACTGAAAAATAATAATAGTTTTTAAATACTTCGAACGATATTTTTCACAGTCTTTGAGATGAGTTGATCATGTAATATCAAATCTATTAACGATAAAATTTATTCGAAATTACTGTACTTACAAAATCGCTTGTTGTAACCCGCAGCAAAAGATGGAAGAAAGGGGTGAATCCTTCTGGATGGAAGGAAGGGTGAATATTCCTATCAATCCTAAAATCCTACATCCTCCAAATTTATGTTTGTAATGCACAAGATTCAAGATAGGAAGTATAGAACAAGTAAAACTATGAATTCCAATCGCTTCAAATGAATTATTGTTTTCCTACAGTTATCTAACAAAGCAGCTATTCATGCACTTATTATAGTACGGAAAACAGCTGATTCCTACACTTTTTTTATTTTGCCGTACTCCAGTTGACTTTGCCGCACTCATTTTACTTTGTCGCACTCCAGGTGTGCCAACTGTAGGACTGACTTTGAGACAAAAATCGTTATTTTCCAACGGTTTATCTATTTTCTAACAGTTAGATAACTGTTGGAAAATAACGATTTTCATCTCAAAGTCAGTCTTCATTATAAAGTAATAAAGTGAGTTTGAATCATGTCCTAAATCATGAAGAATTCAATAATCTTGTGTATCTAGATGAAAATGAAACTAATTTCAAGAAGCATAATAATTTACTTTCATTGCATAGTCTAAATGGTTCAGGGAGGTATTCTTCCGATCTATATGAGATATTATAATTAATTGTAATGTATTATAAGATTCATTATTTCTGATTCCTTTCAACCTCACCCCTTCAATCCTTATAATATGTGTTTCCTGTTTATAAATAATGCACTAGAAGAATGCTAAGAATTCAGTACCTATTCAAACAACTGAATATAAGAAGGAATATCCTATTAATTTATACAATTTCCCTTTATACCTTATAAACCGGCCTCCATATTGAATATAAAAAAATTAAATATATACATCGCTGTGCCTAGGAATAAGGAGCATTCATATTTTTTTTTTCGGAAGATGGAGCCCACATAGGTCTGAGACCTGTGCGTGGGTAATGAGTTGGATAATGGTGATTGATGAGTTTGATCTACAGTTTTAGGTGGGTTCCGAACCACCAGGAAGTGATTTTACAGCAGAGAACAGAGTCTTTTTTGCTGGCCAATCCAATCGGTCACCCTTACAAAGAGCGCCCAGGAGTTTCGTAGCTTATCTCTGATTGAACAGATACCTGCTAAGGCACTCGGCTATCAAATGAAAAATCATAAAAATTGGTCTAGGCGTTCGTCTGTAATCGTGAGACAGAGAGACAGACAGAGAAAATCCCGATCATCTTGAAGGACAGACCTCGCTTCGTTCGGTCAATAATTAAAGGCGTAGCAATTTTTTTTATTCTGAAATTTGCAGCCAAGGTGACAGACTAATAGAATGATACATAATTATGTTGCGATTCTCATCACATGATAGAAATAGGTAAATAGCATTAGGTAATTAGGTAATCATGATGAATAGCATTCAATGCAACTGCAAAAGTTCACTATTGCTCCACTGCAAAGCTCCTATTGTTGACAAGGAATCGGCTAAATCGGTTTTGCTGTCCATTGCATTCATTGAGTGCAATGCTATGTATATTGTCAGATCCAGCAATATTTCCTGATCATTTATCTAGAACTATTCTGAGAGTAGAATGGTTATCTGCAAGCATTCATCTAGTATCAGCACCAATAGAGTGATACAACAACTGGGATTCACCAAAATGCAGTCTGCTACTTCTATTTATGTTTTTTTTCATGAGATTGACAAATAAAATATCCTGAAAACTTGTTTTCAAATTGTTTCTAACGCTACAATGCATGATGTTTATATTCCCAAGACAAATTCTATTTGGTACTGATTTGAAAGCACAGTGAAATCAATTCTCCAAAATCCAAGTTCCATGTTAGTTCCCATTTTTGGAAAATGCAATGACATTTATCTTTGAAAATCTAGTTCTTGTATGGTCGTGAATCAATGAAAATCCATATCAGATATGACATAAGAGTAGGTAAAAATAATAACAGTCCACTGCTCAATTATTTTCGAATACAAACAATGAAACAATCTCAAAGTTTGAAGACTCTCGCAAAATTATCTCGTAGGTTGACAAGGAATACAAAAGATCTATTCTTAGCTCAATAACACGATTTGTAAGAGCCTTAAATTTTAAGTTTTATTTAGATGGTTTATGAAGAAAATGGAAAATGCTTTTTTAATTTTAGTGTAGTGAATTGATGGTGGATAGCTTCCTTTCCCCCCTATTCTTATAATAATGATGTATTTAGAATTTCTATAGCTTCGAAAGGTGAAACCTATTGCTCTAACTCATGTTTGATTTTTGGGGGATGATTTTTATTAATAATGTTGGAAATAAAATTAATAGCTCCCATAATTGATCTCAAAAAAGAAAAGATATGTAGGAATATTGGCGGGCCGCTTAGCGTAGTTGGTTGGGGCGTCGCAACTTCAGCTTGCTGTCGTTTAAGCGGTCGTGGGTTCGAATCCCGCTTCTCCGTCTGGCATCTATGTGTATGCATCCACCTCATTACTAACGCACAAGTCTCAGACTCATGTGGGCATCATCAGAAAAAAATATTGTCAAGTCAACCGAAGGTCCAGAGTGGGAGGATACTCTAGAGTCTAGACGATGGCGGGTAGACTGTTCAAACTGTTCCTGATCCGGATCCGGCGAGAGAACTTCAAATTCATAAAATCAATGATGGGGGAAGGTTTTGAAAGAAATAATTATTATAAGTTAATGACTTCAACATGAGTCACATTGATCCCCCCTGGATTTCAAATGCATGCAAATCTTCCCCGTTTTCCCAGCTTCAAAATTTCAAGCAACGCTGCAACTTATTGGAGAGTGTGACGTCAAAATTTGCGCTTTTATCCCCGATCAACAATTCTCGACTCCACTTACGCGCAGACACGTTTATTGAATCCCGCGAATATTATCATAAGGGATTGAGTTGGAATCCTTCCAGCTGAGACAAGAACACTCTCCTTCATAAGTATTCAACAGCACCAATACAGGTCCCTTGAACAAATCGCTGTTGCCATGGCTACGTAAAAGTAACAATCATTTTCAAAGTGGTGGTAATCTAAAAAATTGAGATTGTTCTTGTATGTTACAAAATAAGGTACCTACCCTAGATAAGGATAGTCAAGAATTGCCACGTTATCAATGATAGTGGTAATAGACAATAATTTATTTTAGGCTCATATTGAAGACAAAGATATCAATAGGAATGATTGATGGTACATCATTTTTTTTCTCTTGAAGGGGACCCAAAGGGACCCAAATTTTCAAAGAAATGTTATACACCTGTAGAAAATGGGAAAGAATCAACTTCCTGTCTCTGGGCTCCAGAGACCTAGTAGGCTAGCGACTAAGGTCATGCCTAAAAAGATATACTCATATTGCACACTGTAATATACTGCTTCACTTCAAAAACCACTCTCCTAATCAGTAATTATAATTATTTAATGTCATGATTTGACGTTTGCTTTCCCAATTCTTAGTTTCAATGGTAACGATAGAGAATACAACTCTCCATACACTTTGTTTTGAGTGTTTTCAATGCATATAAAATTTTATTCAGAATAGATAGATTGAAGAATGAATATTAAAGAATGATAGAAATATCAATCAATTAATAAAAATATTTATCAATTAATCAGTTGATACACACAAACTGACTATTTATACGTTTCATTTATTCATCCATAAACTAAAGCATTGATGCGATGCAATATTGAGAGAATGCATTTAAAAGTTATAGAAATAATGTTTAACCTCATATTAAACTTGATATAATATTAATACTGTTTAGTATCCAAAAGATTTGAATTATTAAATTTTTCCCATACATTATTCCTATAGTCTTCAAGAGAGAATATGAAAAAAATAAAAAAAGGTTTCTCAAAGGATTGGGTGGAGAAAAAATGAAATATGGTGCCTCGTATGGAAATACGTAGAAATACAAGGAAATAGTTTCAGTCGAGGGGTTGATCACAACAACTAGAAATTTCGTGTTTTGGTTAAGCGTGATACAAATTGAAGAAAAAGAATAGTTGGATAATTTATTTGGAAAAATTATTCACTTCAAAGAACGCGTAGCTATGTAACTATGCGATTCAAATGCAGCTTAGTAATTACATGAAACTATTTCACAGGTAAATATATAATTATAATCACTCAATTATTGCAAAAGCTGCTCTGCTCTTCTTATCCACCATTCTTTGAGAAAAAGGTAAACATTCAACTACGCTTCGAATGTCACAGCTTCAATACTCTTCTAGATTTCAACATAAACTATGATAAAAGACTGCAATTCTCCATATGGCACTGAATAATCTTGTCTCACGATCGTGGTATCATTTTATTCATAAAACATTACGATGATGATTTCAATCTCTATTTTTTGTTACTTAGCTCATATGTCAGAGAAGAGAGTGTACAGATAATGAGTGGGAGAGAATACTACAAAGTACCTAGTACCAAAATCCTACAAAAAACATTGATTGAATAAATCTGAGAAAAATATTTTTTTAAATCGTTCTATTCAAGCTATTGCTCCAAAACAGTTTCATTTTCGGCGATAAGAGTTTATGAGGCATGTTTTAAAATCGATTGCATCCTTCAATCTACTCATACATTAATTATTGGTGACTTTCCATTGATTTTCTGAATATGGTTATAAATTTACAACAATTGAGATTAATTGTCAATTATATAATGTGTAAATTTGAATAAATCGTAGAATTTAATAAATATTTTATTATTAGCAATAAATATCTATGAACAAGTGTCTATGTGCCCACTATAAGTAACTTTTGTCAATCAAAGTCTGTTCTATTGGAAGCAGAGCATTTCAATGTCTTTTATGTATTTTTGTGCATTGCATTTCTGTGTATGAATTATATAATATTCAGCATTTGATATAAAATCAATAATTTGAAAGACATAAGTTATCCAGTGTGATGTGAATGAATGAATATTCGATTAAATTGTATATTGTCATGATAACTCGTCTACATATCTTCTGGTATGCATGAAGAAATCATACATTTTTATAATTGAATGAGAATATTTATGAATAGTTCAACAATTCAAACTCATTCATGAATCACGAATTTATTCGAGTTTTGTTATCACTTGATTTGTTCAAGAATAGGATCCATGACACTTGTTTCTCCTTCACTTCTTTAAATTATATTGTTGATAGATTCACCTTCCAATATAATTTTGCTTCAGGGTTGATACTCATTGAGATGCTCATCTTACAGCTCATTGGTTATTGCTTTGGACAGGAATAAAATTAGTTTTAGAAAACTTATCTGGAACTTTGAAGAGAAAAAAATACCTAGAAATATATTCAAAAGAGACAACTAGTGTTAGATTTTAAAAGTGTTGGCCAATATTCATAATATTAATATCAGTTGACAGAATAAAATTAACGGTAAGCAGACACCAAATTTTTTATTATAGTAACTTTCTTATTAATAAGATTCCAGTCACATTTATTAACAGCAATATTACAAATACACTATCCTTACAAATAAATAACTGGGTTCGTGAAAAGGTATATGTCAGCCTTTCAATATAACTCTTGTGGCCATTTTCGACCACCATACTTCTCTCTTTATTTTTTGGTTCTGTATATTTTTTCTGTTTTATAATATACTGTAATATTATCAAATTTATTTTTGTTCTATCAATCCTGGATGAACTCGCGACTAGCATACAAGCTGTGCTTATGCTAGTCATGCTATACAAGTAAAAAAAAAAATTTTTTTTATTGAATTGTCATTGTAATTTCATATTATTATGAAATTTAATAACCTTAATCTTTATAGTTTTTCTATATTTAATGAAAGTGTATTGTTGAATAGTTATGAAATTTACATTGTATATGAAAAAATTGAATTGAATTGCATTGAATTGCATTACATTTTGTGGAAATAATTTCAATAAAGTACTATTCAATATTATCATTAGGCTACATACATTTTCAATTAAATTAAATATATTGAGTTGCCATTGGGGGTACCAGATTATTCGAATGTACTGTGATAAAAGTGAAACAATGACTCATGAGAATCACGAATACTGAGTGACAAAGACATATATGTGTTTTATGGGAGACTATTTTGGGTAAAACTACTTTCAACCCATTTCAACACGTTCCCTAGAAACCTGATTTCATTAAATAATATAATTCCAAGACTTTTCAACTTTTTTACAGAATGAGTGAGCCACTCTCTCATACTGTTTGACACAATGTAGTAATTTCCTGGCGATGAATTCATTCCAGTGAGAACAATTAAGCTGAAACGTGAATTGGAGTATGACAAACCAAAAGGGACCTATTGAGACTAAACGTGACCTAGAGAGATACGTAATGCAGCATTTTCTAAACTTACAGTTGATTGAAACTCCGATTCTCTGCAAATCACTCAAGATTTGAGAGGTCCACAGCACTGTACAAACTGCGAATCTGGATGAATTAAAAATATGATGACTATGTATTATAGAAAGTCATGAAAGCATCACAATTGTTCCATTCATGCAAATAGTTGTTTTTCATTTTTTTGTATTTTGCTATTTCATAAGATTATATTGACATATGGCAACATATGACATATGACACATATGACATGTTGATATTGTAAAAAATATTTGTAATTTTTTTTTGGTGACAATGTCGTATATAGATTATTTTTTTTTAGGGGAAGGGTGAACTAAGACCAGTTATAAGTTTGGCATTCCTTGTTTCAGTATAGTTTAGTAGATAATTTGACAAATTAAAAGATTAAATTACACCAGATCCTTAGAAACTTATTATTTTTAAAGGGCTCAAGCAAATTGAAAAATAAGAAGGTACAAGTTTTTTTTACCAAATTTATCATCATTTTGGGGGGCCGTGCCTCCTCCCTTATATACTTATATACGTCCCTTTTTGGAAATGGTGGTATAATAATTATCACTATATTTATCATTATGATCAGGGCTGAATATGTGACGGTACGCGACGGCGTTCTGGTATTTCTCAAAGATAAAATAGTCCAGTAAACCAGAAATTACAAATCATATTCCCTAAACGCTATTGAATAAGTTCAGTTTTATTTTGATTACCAAATTTTTTATAAATTCATTTTTCTACACCGAAAAGGTTCTTTATAGCTCATTTATTAAAGGTTCATTGTAGCTCGACCGAAATGCTTACCGGTACCCATATTTTAGCAACATGACACTGATTATGTTGATAGTACAGTATGATAGCAGTCGTATAGAAACGTTCCCCAAAAAAAGGTGGACAAAAGTAAAATTTCAAGAATGTCGAAAATCAGCCTACTGAATCAAAGAAATAAGACCAACCTTTTTTATAGAAATCAATAAAGGTGAGTTCTAATCTACAACAAATTATCTACTTACAACTCACACATTTTCTGTGTATCTCTTACACACATCCCTTTCATACTAGCTTTGTTAGTATAGCCTGATATGGATTTTTTTTTTAAATTCCACGTTATTTAAAAAATAAAGTTTTTTACCCAATAAACTCATTTATTGCACGTTGCTCTGCACGTAGGGCAGACTAGTTGAAATTATTATAACGTTAATTGTTCTACAGTCAAGTAGGCCTATCTAAGTCATTCCTCAAAGTTGAATCCTTAGTCTCAATGTCACAAATACAAATCAAAGATGTTTGCAACTCTCATTTGCAATGTTTCATTATCAGTTATGCGGCTCACTCATTCATATTTTCCAAACTTCTAGAAGACATCACTTATCAATTCATGTTTATCCTCAACTTTCTATCTTCAGCTTCTTTTCCAGCCTGAGACATCGTAAACCTCAAACGATGAATACTCGAGTAACTCATTTCCACCCTCAACGCATGTAACAGCGCCACTGCAAACTTTATGCACAGACCTTTCCCAGTTGTTTGTTTTACAACATGGTCTCACACTGGAAGACATTGTCCTGAACTTGATGCAGTTTAGCATGCGAGAAAGACTGGGAAAACAACTTCCTGAACATTGAAACGAAAGTATATGTGCATATAATGCAACTGCGAGGTGTATAAAGACATAAGTCAAACTGTACGCTGTAACTTCAATGACTGAACCACCTCTTGGACTCAGACTGAACTCACGTTGCATGAATTACAGTGCCGTGTCCTTTGGATGCTCTCAGATCAAAAGTTTTTCTACCGCACTGTAAGAGCTTCTTCTTTCTTTGAATAGATTCCTGCTGTAGGGAAACCTTGGGAACTGTAGCTGTGCGTAGTTAGATGTGCTTCAAAAGGAAACAGCAGATAAGGAAACAGCAGATAAGGAAACAGCAGATATTGATAGATGAAATTCAGATCATAGTGTGTTGAAATCAAGCATCTTTAAGAGGTAGAATGGTATTGGTGAAAAATTATTAAACTTTGATAAACACTACAATATCAATGTTGCCCTTTCAAACATCTAGAACTTCCATTATTATTTTTTATATCCATCCCATTATTAGAAATATATGGATTATTAATCATCCACAATGCTCTTTACCATATTTCGGTTGTTTATCAACACTTCAAAGTAGGTAAAGAATGTGTGATTTTGATAAAACATATAATTCATTTGAATATCTATCAAAGACGAAATATTTAGAAAGAATGGAAGGAGTAATACTCTATTCAATCTCACTCTTTTGATCTAATATTAAATGTTGTCCATATTTCGTACAATCTTCGGGAGAATTCGCATTAAATTTTGCGTTATAGTCTTGCATTTTTATATTTTATAATCATTGAATATTTAAAATTGTTTTTATTTTATTTTGTCATCATTTTATATAATACACTATATTTAGAAAATTCACTTCCAGATAATATTTGTTATAGTAGAATTATATAGTAATAAATATTGTTATAGAATATAGTTACATTCTGTGATAATCAATATAAATAGTGAAGTAGATAATAAAAATTCCATGGTCAATCAAACAATGATTATTGTTCTCTTGTAATAAAGGAGTGAATTTAAAAAATACACTGAGCTTGACTGCAATTCTGAATTTAAATAGAATAAAATTTAAAAATATGTTTGGAATAGCTATTAGAAAAAAAAGTTATTCACTATTTACTTGTGTTTCGAAAAAAAAAATATTATTGGAAGGTTTCCAATGACCCTGTATTACAGCTATCATGGAAACTTATCACAAATACTCATGCGCAGACGTATGAGTCTTCTCAATTTTTTATTTGTTTCATATTTTCAGTTTTAGAGTCCCACAGTTCAGAAAAAATAGCATCATTTTGTATGTTTCCAGCTGCTATGGTGTGTATTTTCACAAATAAATGAAATAGCTTAAGTGTTATTTTTGCAATTTAATCAGTTTTATTTTTCCTCTGTTTATGCAGAGATATAAGCTACTATAATTCCCCTTTTGAATAAAACAGCTAAAGGGAGAATAGACTCCTCTATTTCCATAACATCAAATCAAATAGAATGAATGAACTAAAGAAATCCAAATGTGCATTATGAATCATCATCTATAATACATTGCCATACTGCTAGATCTGGTGCTTAAAATAAACCACAACTGCATACACTAATATAAATTGCTGGATGCAATATAATTAATATTATTGTCATCCGCATGAATCTCATTAGTGGAGGGAAGATGCACATCGGTTCCGAATGTAACTGGGCATGAAATGTTTACAGCTCTGAAGCCCACTAAAATTACCGAGCAACTGATTGGAAGATGACGAATTGCCAGCAGCTGTGCTGCTCGAGAGTAGCCGGGTTTGTGTTTCAATCAAGATAAGCTAAATAGATAGTACAAATAATAAATTCTCAAATCACAATATTTATTTTCACCACTACTTCACTGCATATACTTACACACCACTACATAGTACATATACTCTAAAAGTCCCGAATGAATGATATAATATTTAATAGAGCCTTAAAAACACTTTTAGTGGAAATTACTATGTACTCGTGTGTACGATGTTTGACGATGCTCTTGACAAAAGAGTGAAACGGCCGTCACGCTATAACGTGAGTTATTCAATTCAATTCAATTCAATTCAATTTATTCATTCCCTGTACAATATTACAAAAATAATCAAATTGACAATATTCAATGTAAATACAAAAACAATAAAATACAAGAGAATGTAAAGCTCACAAGACTTGAGTCCGTTCGTGAGCGTAATGAAGAAATATAGATTTACTTGAATACCTAGAAAGTAAATTGTAACAAGAATAAACAAGATCAAATACTATAGAATGTAGAAAGAAAGGATTTAAAATATAGGTGATACAGTGTTCATAGTGAAGTTGTACAGAATGGAAAAACTCAGACCAGACAGCACATCAGGAACAAAAATTAAAAATAGTGTAATTTCTGGAAAAAATATATAGATGATTAATTTATAGACCATGATTCAGCGGATAAACAGTGAGAGAAGTCTAATAAACATAGCTACTGTCTTACATTACCAAAGATGTCAGTGGATGTTTTGATCCATAAAATGGTTTCTTTCTTCAGTTTACTTGGTGGAGAGTTTGCTAGCAATTCATGGGGAATGATATTTACCAGCTTTTCACATCTATAGAGAAATTGCATCCTACAAGCACTCAGATTTGTTTCAATCAGGTTAGAAGTTCTAAGGATTCGACGTGTATTATAAGGAGTAACCCGGATATTGAAGAGATTCCTATTTTTTATTATATATAATGTTAGGTTTTTAATATAGAGCTGTTTGATTGATAGTATGTTGCTTTCCTGAAAAAGTGTCCTGGTCGGGTATAGCCGTGGCTTGTTAAGTGCAACTTTTATTATATGCTTTTGCAGGTTGAAAACCTTACTAATATGTCTTTCCGCTGCACCTCCCCAAACTCTTATCCCATATTGCAACACAGATTGAGCATAAGCGAAATATGTCATTTTGGCAAGCTGCGGCAGTTTAAGTTGGCTTATTCTATAGAATTTATTTATTAGAAATTTGGTTTTATGGCATAATGAATGTATATGGGAATCCCATCTCAAATGTTGGTCAATCATTACTCCCAAATATTTAACAGACTTGGAGTCATCTAGTGAAGGACAGTCGCAGACTGAAACTTGGGAACCCAATTCATCACAACCATACTTGTGAATTTTCAAAGTTAGTTGTTCCACTGGCTGAGTAGCAGCATTTGGTGTGAATGTCATAAAGGAAGATTTTTTATAATTTAATGTAAGTGTGTGATCGTCGAGCCAATCTTTGACCTCCGAAAAACCCTTCTCAGCTGAAAATCGAGCCGCTTCCCAACTTTCACCAGAAAAAATTAATGTAGTGTCGTCGGCAAATGAAATTGCTTGACCGTTATTCAAGTTCATGTTCAATAGATCATTAATATATATTATGAATAGGATTGGAGAAAGAACCGTACCTTGTGGCAAACCATAGTCGAGAATATATTCAGTACTGGATTTAACACCATTTGATAATATTTGAGATCGCCCTCCTAGGTAACTTGAGAAGAGGTTCAAGGGCAAGCCTCGAATTCCAATACTATTGAGCTTTTCCAATAGTTTAGAATGTGGAATTGTGTCGAATGCTTTTGTGAGGTCCATAAATATTGCAATAGATTTCTTACCTACACTAAAATTATCGGTCAAAGTTTTTACTAGCAACGAGATAGCATCCTCTGTATTTTTGCCTTCTTGAAAACCAAACTGGCTAGGGTGAATGACATTTTTTGCTTCCAAATAGTGTACAAGCCGCCTTTTGATTATTTTTTCCATCACCTTAGATAGACCACTGAGCAAGCTTATTGGGCGATAATTTGTAGGATTTTTAGCATCACCGGATTTATACAGAGGTACGACCTTCGCTATTTTGAATTCATCTGGGAAAAAACCTTCTTCAAAGCATTTGTTGATTATAATATTTATAGGTTTAGCAACGTGATGAGCTATTTTTTTCAAGCAACTATTACTAATGTTATTTATGCCGGGTGCCGAGTTGGATTTTAGTTCTTTTATGGTTTGGATAATCTCTACTTCATTGGTTGGGAATAAGAAAAAGGAGTTCTGAATATCAATTTGTGTGTTGCGAGAATAACATTGACGGGTTTGAGGGTGTAAATTTATATTATCGTTGCTCAGTTTTTCCGCCAATTTTCTACCAATAGAACAAAAATGTTTATTTAAGACTTCAGGATCAATATCATTTTTTAATGTTTTCTTTTTTATATCTAGTATTTCGTTTATTGTGTTCCATGTTTTTCTAGCGTTCCCCTTACTTTGATCCAACTTATCTCTATAGAGTTATAATTTCCATTTAAAATGTTTTAAAGTTTTTATTATATATTAGTGGAAACAAGATGGATCTTTAACATCACAATATAATATTATATGGAATCTACAACAAAAAAAGCCTTGGATATCTCTCTCTGTAATAGGCCTGTAGGTATGTTACAGAGCAGCGATAATGTAATAATTAATTGCTCTTCCCAATAAAAAATAAATCATTTTAGAGGAATTTATCATCGTCAGTGCTAGTGGTGAGGATGTTTGTTATAAATGTTATAGAGACTCTTCAACTCCAGGAAGTGATAGCCGTGGGCAGTAGCAGGTATCTGTTCTGTCAGATAGTGATAAGGTATGAACTCTTAGGCCCTCTTTAATAAGAGTGACCGATTGGATTTTCCAGAAAAAAATACTCTGTTCTCTACTAAAAAATCACTTCCCGGTAGTTCAGAACCCACCTAAAAGTCTAGGTCCAACTCATTAATCACCATCAGCAATTCATGACCCAAGCATAGGTCTAAAACCTATATGGGCTTAATCCTCAAGAAAAGTCTAGTCTGTAGAATTAATTATTTCTATTACTGTGGAATTGGGTAATTGTGCCGCAGATGTTGGCAAATAAAAAATCACTTGAAACCTTCACCAAATTGCAGTATTATGTCTCCTGATCACAATTATCAAGTTTTTAAGTGTCGGTCTCAATTAAATAATTAATTATTCAATATTAAAAACTCACCTTTTGAACATAAATACGGCTCTGAAAAGCCTTAAGCATAACATCATAGACGAACAGATAGTTAGAGCAATGGAGTGCCATCAAGGATTAGTGCCAATGGATTATATCAGTGCCATCTACATCAGAACATCAGTGGAAACTGGAATAGAACTGCATAACCAAACCTTTCCTAACCTGGCTAGATGTGACTGAACCACCTCTGTAAATATTTAAAAGGTTTAAAGGTAAATATTTAAAGGTATTTCAAAGGTGGTTCAGTCACATCTAGCCAGGTTAGGAAAGGTTTGGTTAAGCAGGTCCATTCCAGTTTCCATTCCACTTTGTTCCATTCACGCAGACTACGCTTCTGCGCATGCGCGAAATGTTTGCAGGCTTTGCACATCCAAAAGCCTAAAACCCAGGTTGTGGCCCTGTGGCTAGCTGGCTACAGGTTATGTAATGCATCAAGTGATGAGATTTTGGAACAAATTGAAAATGCCTTTATTATTAAGTAGATAAATTGCATGAGTAAATAATTAATAAATTGAAATGCAAATTATTGTGTTGCAAAGATTCATGCATTCTAAACACTCAATTAAAATTAATTGCTGAAGGTAGTCATTTTGGGGCTCTGTTCGAAAGGTAGGTTTTCAAAATTGAATAATTAACTATTCAATTGAGACCGACACTTAAAAACTTGATAATTGTGATCAGGAGACATAATACTACAATTTGGTGAAGTTTCAAGTGATTTTTTATTTGCTAACATCTGCGGCACAATTACCTGGAATTGTATTAAAAATACTAATTCAATTTGAACAAAAACTTGAAATTGAGAAATGAAATTTCATGAAGATGGAAAATTGAAGAATAGAAGACAAAGAGAAGAGAAGATAATTAATAAATAAGATTTATTCAAGGAAGATAAACATTTTATAAGATATAAAACGGGTTCATAGGCATTTATTCAATGGAATAGAGTGTCATTGAGGGTTAATTTAATATTTTGAATTGGATCATTTAGAATGATATTCATTATTCATATGGTAGTAATTATCTCACTCATTTTCTATGAAAAAATAGAAATTAATTTCAATTGGGAAAGTAGTATAAGATTCGAATGTCAACGTTGGTATGAAAAGAACACTTTGGTAGAGCTCACTTTCAATCTCCAAAACATGATCAACATGAGTTGTGAGCCTCTTATCTAGGCACATCATCCACTGAAATCTTTAATATTATTTTTCAATGTCATTGGTTAAATTGTTTGATCATCCTACCACAAAACTCAACATCATTTACGACAATATACATTTTTTACACAAGTATACCATACATTATATAGGTATATTTCCTAGTTTACTACCCAGTCGTACTATCCTACAGTCACAGTTCGCCATCAGTCATGGAGGCTGATTGACCAGATGCATTTGATTGCATTATTACTGCTTGTTCATCTAGCCATTGCTGGAGGGGAATCCGCACAGGCTATAAAAGATGAGTTATAGGTGATAAGCACAGAAGACAACTTTTCACTGCACAGTCGCACGGTATTCTTTCAACTAGCAAAGAGAATCACCAAGGAATCCAAAATAAACCGTGAATAAACCTTCTGGGCTTACATTTATATTCAACTATACTTGTTAGAGTGCGACTAGTTAGAGAAAAATCAACACATCAAAGCCGTCTGTTGGCGAGACACGAGACTTCAGCAGTTCATTTACTTATCTCTTGCATCTTGTCTTGCTGGTCAGGAGTAGGAAGGAGTGCTTCATATCTGATTTAGAATCTTTTCCTGAAGGTCAACGAAGGTACGTCGGTTGACAGGAACCTGATATCAGCAGTTAGCTTCAAGCATCGATCTTTCAAAGAGAGAATCGTGGAATCTTTATTTTTGATAATTGAAATATAAATTCGAGCAGAAGAGAAGCCTTATTGAGCCTTGTTATTGAGTTAGTAGGAATTGATTTGACAAAATTGGAACTAGAAATTTGATTGCAGCCTTGAAGCATCGAGCTGCCTAAAGTGAGGATTCAAGCTTCCAAAGTCAATTTTTAACAAAAAGGTTCGATCTGATACTGAGTTTCAAATAGTTTAAGAAAACCACTTAAGAAAATAAATCTGATTATGTAGCTTTATAAATTGGTAGATACCTGATTTTCATTAAAAATATTCATTTAAATAAAAATAATATCAGAAGTAAAGCTAAAGTGGAAATGATTTGCTGAATCTGGAATTTTATCAAAGATTAATGATGGTTATCAAATAATAAATGCAACACTGATTAAGTTAAATGTCATTCGTCTATTGAACTGAACACCCAATTTGAGAATACTCAAATTTCCTAATAATGACCGCCTTCAAGCATGGAAAAAGTTGAGGTATAATGAGAATAATACTTCTTTTTTAATACCAGCTCCGTTATTTTCTCTTGGAATCTTTTTCAATCAGTGTTCCATCTATAGCAGTTAATATTATGAAGCGTTTATAAGAGTCAATACAGTTTTTATCTTAAGATTTCTATTAGATTTCTAATCATAAATTGTATTTCCATCATCAGTTTTAATTTTTTTTAACTAGACGCAGTATTTTTTTTTTTTTTTTTGAGGATGAAGCCCACATAGGTCTGAGACCTGTGCGTGGGTAATGAGTTGGATGATTGTGATGAGAGGAGGATGGTAATTAAAAACCACTTTTAATCTGAAATACACTACTCATTTGGACCACAAAATTCGATTGTTATTGCTTTCCTTCAGCCCTCATTCGGCCCAAAAAGAGATGAGTGACTTCAATAAGATTGAGCAAGAACCAGGGTAGGCGAGAAGACAGACCATGAAAAACGTGAGGATTAGATGGAGATTCGAGCCGACGTTTGTTGAATCGAGTGAGCCACGGGTTGGAAGAATTGATAAGCCTCAGGCAAGTTCTCTACTGAGAACGCGGAGAGAGACGGGGCTCAGTTCTGGCCGACTCAAGATTGCACTATTAACCAGCATTAAGACCGTCCTGTCAAACGCCCCTGGCATATCAATAGCAGCTTCCACGACCAGATTGCTTTGTTTCTTTTCGGGCGAATGCCATTTAAGTCAAGAGCGCACTATCCATCAATCGCTCACAGAGATGAAATAAAAAATATAGATTGTCAGTCTGTCGACACATAGCTTTATAACCAGGATATCATCAACGCTTGAATTAAAATTATGAAGTATTATGAGTACGTTTCCTCCATCAATTCTCAGTAAATCATACTTTACCTTGCAGGTAAATTCTCACAGATTTTTTCCACCATTCAATGTTCGAGGAAATCTCGTAGCCTGAAGAATGTTTGTCGTTCACTCACCTTATCCAACTTTTTACGGCACTGCGCTAACAGCTAATCGCTGACTGAAGATAGATCGGCTACATTTCAAGTTTTTCCCAGCAGTGTGGGAAGTATTTGTAACGTACCAAACAAGTTCCCTAGAAAAACCTTCCACCTGACCCGTTTGTTGACAGCTGAACAAGCAGCAACTATAATAATTGCGCGGATGTGGGAATGAAATTGGAGCAGAGTAAATTGGTGTATCAATGGTCAAGTTTTAGCTAATCACTAATCTACAGTTAGAACTACAAGATCTTTCTAGTATAGGCTACTACAGATAGGTCACTTCTTCTACACTTCATCAAAAATCAATCTTAGTAATCAAATAGCATTTTAAAAGAATAAGAAGAAAACATATAAGAAATATATAATAGAAGTAGTTACAAAAGGGGGACTTTGGGACAACCTTGAAAAAAGCTGGGACAACCTTGACCTTTGACCTTGACCCTGACCTTTGACCTTGACCTTGACCCTGACCTTGAAAAAAAAAAAAAAAAAAAAAAAAAAAAAAAAAAAAAAAAAAAAAAAAAAAAAAAAAAAAAAAAAAAAAAAAAAAAAAAAAAAAAAAAAAAAAAAAAAAAAAATAAAAAAAAAAAAAAAAAAAAATAAAAAAAAAAAAAAAAAAAAAAAAAAAAAAAAAAAAAAAAATAAAAAAAAAAAAAAAAAAAAAAAAAAAAAAAAAAAAAAAAAAAAAAAAAAAAAAAAAAAAAAAAAAAAAAAAAAAAAAAAATTAAAAAAAAAAAAAAAAAAAAAAAAAAAAAAAAAAAAAAAAAAAAAAAAAAAAAAAAAAAAAAAAAAAAAAAAAAAAAAAAAAAAAAAAAATTAAAAAAAAAAAAAAAAAAAAAAAAAAAAAAAAAAAAAAAAAAAAAAAAAAAAAAAAAAAAAAAAAAAAAAAAAAAAAAAAAAAAAATTAAAAAAAAAAAAAAAAAAAAAAAAAAATTAAAAAAAAAAAAAAAAAAAAAAAAAAAATTAAAAAAAAAAAAAAAAAAAAAAAAAAAAAAAAAAAAAAAAAAAAAAAAAAAAAAAAAAAAAAAAAAAAAAAAAAAAAAAAAAAAAAAAAAAAAAAAAAAAAAAAAAAAAAAAAAAAAAAAAAAAAAAAAAAAAAAAAAAAAAAAAAAAAAAAAAAAAAAAAAAAAAAAAAAAAAAAAAAAAAAAAAAAAAAAAAAAAAAAAAAAAAAAAAAAAAAAAAAAAAAAAAAAAAAAAAAAAAAAAAAAAAAAAAAAAAAAAAAAAAAAAAAAAAAAAAAAAAAAAAAAAAAAAAAAAAAAAAAAATTAAAAAAAAAAAAAAAAAAAAATGGTGGGAAGCTGTCACCTGTTCAGGCTATGGGTGTGGGTGGGGGGTGGGGGTTGGGGGTGGGGGTCGAGGGTGGGAGGTAGTGGCTAGAGTATATAAGCTGGGTGTTCTGTTGGAGTTATCATACACTGCTCTCTCACACCAGTCAGCCAACTACTGTGCTCCAGCTTCTTGTGCTCCAGCTTCTTGTGCTCCTTGTGCTCCAGTCTTGATCAACTTTCAAAGTAAGTACTCTTTGCAATTAGTTTCCACTATCTAATGCATACCGTTTCTTTTCAGGAAACTATCTTACAATGTATTTTGTTCAGGAAACTGTCAATGTCTAATGCATACTGTTCCATTTCAGGAAACTTTCTTACATTTGGCAATGTCTAATGCATATTGTTCCATTCCAGGTTACTTTGCCTGTTCAATTGAAGATAACAGACCTGTTACTCCAGCCCTCTTTCAAAGTGAGTATTGAAAACTAACCTATTAATGCATGATCGCTTGCACTTGTAAAACTAATGATTGTTTCAGAAAACTTTCTTACAATGTAAATTGTTTCATTCCAGGAAACTAACCTAAAATTCTATTTTGTCTAATGCATATTGTTTTATTCCAGGTCACTTTGCTCATTCTAATGATTGGTCATTCGTAAAACTAATGATTGACAAATTTACTTGTAACTAACAATGCATATTTTTTCCAGGTCAGCCAACTTCAGTCTCCACCCGCAGCAATTCAATGTGAGTTCAAAGAAAATATATACATTTATTCAACACTAATATTCCTGCTGTTACACACATATGCATAACATGTTATTCTTTTTCTGTTCCAAAGATGATTTCCCATGGAAGCAGCAGCAGCAGGAAGCGTGGTAGCCGCGGAGGTCGCCGAGCAAATGTCAACTCACTGCAGGGGCTGAATGATGCACTCAACATCATTTTGACTCTACAGTCCGGGCAGCAGCAGTGGCGTGCAGCTCAGCAGTGGCAAATTGCTCGGCAAGTCAGTGGGCAGACGACGTCAGGCCGACGCTCAAGAAGACAACCAGCCAGGCGACGTCGTCCCCACTTTGACGACTACTTGACAAATCCTCCGCTGGAAGCCTACATTCCTGAGCTGGAGGCATCGCTGCAGGAAGCGGTGCGCCAGGAGGCAGCACCAGCTCCAACCCCAGCACCAGCCCCAGCACCAGCCCCAGCACCAGAACCAGCTCCAGAACCGGCCCCTCCAGCCAACTTATTGAGCTGTGCATCGGAGGAGGAGATGGATATTCTGCGTTTGGTGCAGGCTCGCTTGCAGGTGCACCGGGTGGGATGGAGAATGGAGGATGAGCGTTGGGATGCTGATGCCGACATGTCGTTTGCAAGCTGTGGGAGGTGTGCAAACTATCATGTGAATAGGGTGCTCCTCCCATGCTTCCACATGATGTGCGATAGATGCACAGAAACGGCCATCACTTGCGATAGCTGCGATGAACCCATACAATGGGTTATTCGCACAAATCTATAAGCGAAGAAGTCGCTAACTCATCCATGCAGCAAAGAAGTTGCTACCTCCATTCTTGTGAAGAAGTCGCCACCTCCACCCCTGCGAAGAAGTCGCCACCTCCACCCTTGCGAAGAAGTCGCTCTAATTTAACATATCTAATTTGTTGCATCTTTTTTCCAGATGAGTAGCAGCCCTAGCCCTCTCCGCAAGATCGCAATGTCAGCTAGCATTGATGCTGTATATCGGGGTGCAGATTTCAGCATTCTACCACAGACTCTACGCGAAGAATTCCTACACCCTTTCAATCGTTTTGATATCCATCCAATACTAACCAAAGCCATGAAATTTTTAGCATTTTGCAAACGCATGGACCTCATTGATCTAATTGCAATAATTAAAGCTGAAAAGTTTAGCAGGAGTGACTTCGGTGAAGTCGTGAGCTATGTATTTGGAGATAGTCTACCACTTTTCACTGTAACTCACAATCTCTACAAGAAACAGCATGTGTCAACATGTCTTGATAGGCGCGCACGGGCAGCATTAAATGATATAGTGGAATGTCGATGCAGTGAGATATATGATATAGTAGCACACATGTGGCGTTTAGCTTATGTGCAGGACGGATATATTCTTCATACTCTAGGACTGCAAGAACCTGATGAGGATGATGAGCATATTGTAGGGCTAGGTAGATTAATGAGAAAAATAGGAGCCTGTGAAGAAATTGACATATATTCAGAGGATGAAAGTGTCAGCTATATCACTACCAGCAGTGATGAATTCTTAGAAGAAGAAGAAGATTATTAATCTGTTCACTCTTTTTTACAGGAATCCCAGATCACTCTATGAGCTTGCAAGGAAAGCTTCAGTAGAAGCTCTATACCTTGGTGCTGATATCAACACACTGCCACATCCTATACGTCATGATATCATACACTGTAAGGAGCTGTTCATGGAGACTACTCCAAGACTTTTTAGGAGGACATTGTACATTGTTTGCAAGCGCATGGATTTCACTGATATAATCTCACTGTTCAAAGCTGAAAAACTCACTGGTGATGACATTGGCGAAGTGATCTTACACATACTCACATGGTGGCCAGATCATGGTTACATCAGTGATGATTACAAGAAGTTTCATTCACCCTCATGTTTAAAAAGGCGGGCACAAGCACCATTGAATGTAAAGCCTGATTGTAGGTGTTTGGAGATATACGATATGATAGGTCACATGATGCGGTTGGGAATGGCAGAAGATTGTTACCTTCAGATGCATATTGGACTTTCTGATTCCATGAGGTGGGAAACGATTGAGTCTGCCCTTAAGAGATATGCAGTTGAGGTCTGCTATAATGTTACAAGTGAGATGTTCGAAGATTAATTCATGTCTTGTTTTGCAGAATGAACGGTCAACAGCGTGCTGATGCTGTCACAATCAGAGAGGACTTGGAGTATGTCTGCAACCTCTTGAAAACCATGTCATTACCAGTCAGCTCATACCGTCGAGCATTGCATAATGCTAGAAAAATTGGGCATGGACCAAACCGCGGTCATGGTTTCTATCTACCCGTCAGAAGTTTACATATTCCCCCATGTACATATACATACAATCCAGTTAAGCAGGGTGAGGTGTGGAACTGTAAATGTGTATTACTAACATTTAGATTGATGCATTTGGACAATTTCATTGCGAATAGTTGGCCCAGTGAACCTCAAGTTTTCAGAGATCATAAATGGTGGACAGGGCTGCTACCATTGGACAAAGGTCAGGATATCAATGATCTTCTCATTGACATAGGAGATGCGTACTGCATTCAACCATCCACACCACCACCACCTTACACTGAGAAGGAGGAGGAGGAGGAGGAATCAAACTGTGGACCCTCAACACTGGCAGCTCTCTTGGAGTGTTGGGAATAATCTATGCTATTGCTTTATTGCAGATGAACACCTCTGCACAAGAAATGATCAATACCAGCACCACCGCAGCTCAAGCACCAAACACTGCAGAAACCATCAAGCCGCAAGGAGCTCTCAACAATGCCGTGCTGGAATTCTACAGTTCAATTTCAAGTCATAAGCCCGCCGGCCCCAACTATCTATCGATGAAGGATCTGAAGCCTGAAATTAAGTATCAAATGCTGTCAGCGCAGCCATCATTGACTAAATACGGGACAAAAGTCAGCATCAACATCATAGTGGACGACCAGACTGCCAACATTATACTACCAGACGCATATAGTCGGCTCACATTGAAACATGTGGAAAATGGACCTTTAGATCTGAGCAAATTCAAAATGAGTGTTACTCCTGCAGGCAACACATTTATAATGAACATGTTTATTGACTAATAAACGCTTCTTTTTTATTCTGCAATTGTGAGTTTTTCTTCCATCTCCCAATACCTATAGTCTATAAGATGATGCACATGAGGTGAACACTTGCACTAGTGCACTCACTAGATAACTCACTAGTGCACTCACTAGTGCACTCACTGGTGCACTAGTGCGCTCACTAGTGCACTCAATAGTGTACTAGTGCATGTGTTCATATAGGTAAGAAATTGTCTTACATTGCTTTCAACAAAGACAGTTTCAACGAAAAAGAGAGGGTAGAGAGAGAGAGAGTTCCACTTCCATCACTGACTCAGCCCACTGGCCTTGATATACCAGTTTTAACTAGTATGTCACTGCTGCATTCCAATGCTATCTATGCAGGAAAAAACATGTCTGTGGTAGAAGTGGAACGCTCTCTCTCTATGAGTATACTAAGGAGAGAGTAGGTGAATGAGAACCAGTTGTATAGCATTACAAGTTTATTCTAAGCATTATGAAATAAAATATAAAGATGAGTGAGCAGTTCACCCTGACAATAGTCTGTGGTTGGAGTCTCTTCAATCGCACTGCATACACCATCAACTGTATCCAAGCCTCTAGAGCGATGACGTTGAACTGTTGTAAAGATGGAGATGAGAAAAGCTTCTGAGCAGCCATCTGCAATGCGGAACCTCCTTACACGTTGATCTTCCATACTGTGAGAGAAGCCAGCAAATACGATTTCATTACTGCCAATTGCACTTAGCGCCTTGCTGCCATACTCAAATTGACACCAGTACTTTTGAGGAGTATCGGGAAGATTGATGACAATCTTGACATCCTTGTATCGCCAGTCTTCCACTTGTCCGAGATCCAGTACAGCTGCCATGCTATGCTTTAGCCTGTACACTGAAGTTAGTGACACCTTTTCATTGTCAAACATCGTCCAGATTTTGAATGGAAGTTGTGCTGGCTGCTGCGGGACACTATTGCCCATCCCATTTTTCCACATGATTCCTATGAAGATGTTCTTCAAGAACCTGTTAACATTATAACTGTTGACAGGTATTGCTGGTTCCAATCCACTAGTACATTCTTGTAGATCTCTCAAGTATTTCACAGTACCACGACCATGTACTGCATCAATAATTGCATATCGTAGCCTTCTAAGATGGATGCAATCACACGCATCACGTAGACTGGCACCAGTGCACGAAACTGCATGTCCACACTCGAGTTGAAAGTCATCCAATGACATGATGCCCCGCTGCTCCAGCTCGACTTCCAGCTCCATAACGGCTGCTTTCAAACGTAACTCATTCCTATACTTATTGATATCCATCTTGCACTGTGCTCTCAAGCCAACAGCATCTTTTATATAGCTAACATAGTGGTGGTGGGGGTAAGTCAATGATTACGCAATCTATTGAATTATTCATTTATTAACATGCATTGACAAACACGTTTTTTATCTTTAGACATGGTTTGCAAAATATGATTATATAGCAAATTTACAACATTGAGCGCACAATAGTAATATTTCATTGATCCGTCAGTGATCAGATTTGCTCTGTAGTCTTCTGTCATGATGAGATAGCAATGTTGTTCACAGTTGTAGTTGTTGTAGGAAGTCATCACTTGTTTCTCCAGGTTGGGGAGATCTTGTTGCTCGAATGGAGATGATAGATCAATCACAGTAAAGTTGTCAGCCAGATTCTCCTCGTCTTCGTATTGGGGCTCCATCAGTTTGTGCAGCATGCTCAGTTTGTCATATCCATAGACATAGATTGTGTGAGCTGGTCCTACAATCTTCCGCCATCTTTCCAGTGCACTTCTCACAATTGGTCTTAGGTTGGAGTAGTATTCCCCCATATCATTATTGTCCGTCCATCTCAAGCCATGTTTAGCACTATGTGAATCATTCTCCTTACGTATACTAGTAGCCAGTACAGATTCAGAGTAGGGAGATCTGAAGAGAGAGTGCTGGCGTACAATGCGTGATTCTATAGCATGTTCAAGATACGCCATTTCCTTGACAACAAATTCACCATTTCGTCCAGTGAATCCTTGAAAGTCTATCACAAAGTATGGTCCAAAACCTTCCACAGAGTCATGCCATGTTTCATTGCTGCTGCTGCTGCTGCTGCTGCTGCTATCCTTTTCCTCTTCAAAGCTGATAAGTTTCATGATGTTGTCGATGCTGTCCTCAAGATTCATGCTGCGATGTTCACACAGTTGTGATGTCTCTGCGCCTCATCCACAGCCTTTTTATAGTCGAGTTATCAGGCAATTTGAACTGTGCCTGTCATTGGTCGATACTCTTTGACCACTTCATGTATCATCAGACAGTAGGCACGTGTATTTGCAGGAATGTTATCAGTCATTTCAAATTCCACTCTGACATCAATGCTGCCAGTCTTGAGTGTTTCATTTTGACGTGAACAGTCAATTGGAAACAGCATCATTCTTCCATCTGCCAGAGCAGACTTCTCAAACAGTGGGTTGCTTGCTCGAAAATCTCCATGGTTGTAGACTCCATTGAAAGCTGTATACATATTGTAGACACGGTTGTCATCACCATCAATGCTTTCATACGGATAGTACTTGTTGTTCAGAAACACTCGAATGTCTTTCACATTGCACTTGTCAAACAATGATCCATTTGCATCTGCTCTTCCTCTTCTTCCAGTCTGCAGTCCAATCACAATGTATCTCGGCTTCTCATGTTGTGCAGTCGACTTGACAGTCCATGTATGTTTTGTAGCTTCGGGCATGGCCGGGTACTCATACAGCTCCCAATGTCGGAATGGTATTGATACAGGCGAGTCATTCTGCACCAATCGTAGCAGACGCAATCTTGCTTCATCGGCCACCTCCACATAGGGCATCTTCCACACAAGCTTCCGAATGTTGACAAGGCCTATTGTATTCAAACAGTTTACGTTGTCAGCACTGCGTCTTAGCACCAGCTCCTGTTTCACATTGAGCAGCACACGTCTGTAGTCTTCGGCGAATCCCAGCAGATATCTAAGTGGTACATCCATGACGGTAGCGTTGGCTGCATTGGCGGCAAATGTAGTTAGACCTGTTGTAGCATTATACTTGTAGCCGGCTCCTTCCATCTTGGCTAGTTCTTCTCGTTCAAAGGTCATTGCATTCTTCATCAGGCTGGCAATGCCTGGGTTGCGTGTGCTGTCCACCTCAACTCCATTGATCTCATAGCGTATCTCCGAAAACAGGTTGGCAAAAAATCCAGAGACACATGGTGTGCCGGCCAGTGCAGCACCAGCTGCACTGGTTACTGTGTACTCAAGGTGTAGATAGCTCTCTGATGGTAGTGTGTAGATGTCCTGCTGCTGAATTGGTATCCTGATCTCATCGTTGGCATTGAAGGTTGTGTTGTATGGCGAATGTGAATGATACTCAAAACCTGTGATGCGATCATCCGAAGATGGACCACTCTTTGTCACATCCAAAAGTCTCATTGTCGCTGTCGTGGATGTCGTCTGATAACAATACAACCTCTTTGCTCTAGATAATCGATGCTCCTCGATGTTAACTCAATGGCGGTCGATCGTTGAATGACGTTTAAAGCGCCTGCACCCCTTTTATTTCTTTCTGTCTCTGTCTCAGACTGCTCAGCTCCACTCCAACCCCTCTTTTCAAATAGCAGCACCATATCACTCTCTTCTTCGTAAATGTAAGGTTATGTTTATCGGCTCCTCTCTAAAGTTCACCAGACGTCCGTTCTCATCAACAATCTCCAACGTAATGTTGCTGATCTGCTCGGCATCCACGGGTAAATAGACAACATTGCGCACAGACACAGCCATTTTATAGCCTGGGTCCACTGACGGGTAGAACTCATAGATAACATGATCCTTGATTCCATTCGAGTAGGAGCCGCTCACTATGTTACATTTCACACGCACCACATTGGGGCGGTTAATCATCATGGTTGAGTCACCTCTAGCCTCCTTGTCAGCTTCCAGGATCCTGTTGAAGCCCAGCAATTTGCCTATTGAGTCAGGCGGGGTAAAGTCCAGCTTAGTATTGCACAGCACTATACATTTCAATGTTGACGTGTCCATAGCCATTTGTAGGTTAACTCCACGCTTATTCAATCTTGCCTCCAACAGCTCCTTGATCATGTTAAACTCAAAACTGCCTTCTGGCAATGAAACAGTTTGCCAAACCTTTCCTTCTTCACTTCCATCTGTGCTCACACTTGCATCTGTGCTCACACTGGGAGACACTTTGTTTGCAGCGCTGGTATCACCGCCCACAATTGGAAACACTTTCTTCTTTCCATCATTGAAGGTCAATCCTATGCTCCTGGTTTCTCTACTTTTTGGTTCTGTTTTACCAGTAAGACCCCATCTAAACCAATCAACGATTGTCATGTTGCTGTTATTAAGCTCTCCATGTGTCACTGAATGATCCTCGTCATGCGACTCACCCGCTGGTGGAGCTAGGAAGCGTAATGTATTGTTGTAGCCAACCTCAACATTTGGAATAGAGTTACAGCTTGTGAAGCTGATAAGTCCCACTTCCCATACACCATTGCCTGTATCAATAGGCGGGTAGAATTCACTACTCAGCGTTGACTTGGTTCCTCCAAAGCAGAGCATCATCTTGATTGCTCAGTGTACTTCAACCTAATGACTGCTTACCACAATAATTGAGAGGTTTTATACTAATAATGAAAAAACAGTTGTGTTTAGATTCATAATTTATTTAACAATCAACTAAAAATTTCAAACATAAATGTCCACATATGTGAGAGTAGAGATCCTCCTGCTTCCGATCATAGTTGTACTCAATCCTCGTCGCTGGTGCTGATCCTCGATGCATGTAGTCAATAAATTCTTGTGGTGGTCTCAGGTTGCCAAAGCCGTCAAAGTAGTGAACGTTGCCATCCTTCTTAACATAGCACACCCAATGTGTGCCAGGTCCTTTGCTGTCATCCAGGTTGATGATGCCACACTCCCTCCTCAGTGGTCCTTCAGCAGGTAGAGCATCTCGCATAAACACTCCTCGAAATTTCTTTAGCTTCAAACGGCATGCATACTTGTAGAGGTCTGCATCGGTCAGTGCTCGGTCTGGTAGAGCAATCATCTTCTGCCGCCGCATCGACGGCGACGAGCCCCGTTTCCCGTCTTTTGACGTCTCAGGTACAGGCCTCGACCCTTGGTTGATACCGCTGTTCTCCTCCTCTTGGTTCCAGTCCTCCTCCTCTTCCTCTTGGGTCCAGTTCTCCTTTTAGCTCCTCCACCAAACTTTGCCTTGGCTTTCATAATGTTGGTCACTGCTAGTGCTGCGGCCTTTTCCAAAACACCTGCGTCCGATGATTTCACTCGACTCCAAGCTCGTTCAGCCAAGATCCGGTCTGCCGCTGCTCTGCTAGCAGTATCACTATTCCTTGAGTATGCAATGTCGTGCTGCTTACAAGCTTGGTCAAGTCTGTTGACACCTGGATCGCCTCTTGCCAATCGCTTCTCAAGCTTTGTACCTGGTCCACAGTACTGGTAGCCGGGCAGATGAAGTTCTATGGGCAGTACGTCTATTGCCTTGTTGACTATTGCACCTGCAGCGTCTGTGATTGCGGAAAGTACTCCTCTTCCTTTGTAGCTCTTCCTCTCTCGAAGGGCAGCAGCCATCTAATGTTGATCAGCAGCTTGGTCATCCGGTTTTATACCCTCATGGATTCCCAAAGCCTGTAACACTTTATCTCTCAACTGCTCTCTACTCAAAGTGTGGTTTTCAGGTGACCAAATAATGTTCATGATGGTAGTGAAACACTTTTTAACTACAACCCTTGAATGCTCATCTAACCTTTTTTCCAAATACTTTTTGTTGACTCCATCACCATCTTGGATTGGATCATTAACATCCATGAGGACTGCATTGTTCAAGCTTACAAAAATCTGCGATGTTTCAGTGTCCTGAGTCTTTGGCAGCCAATCCCATAGCATATTCTGGCACACTTTTAGGTTAACAGCATCCTTTTCATTGCGTGGGCTGCCAACATTGATCACTCTTCTTCCTCGGACGTTGATATTACCGAGGACGTCCATTATTCTTCTATCGCCGTTTGATGACATTACTTGAATGGTATGCACATGCTCAAGTTTACACGTTTTATCGGGCTAGAGTGCAGTGCTGCCAACTATGTAACCGCCTTCCACCAACTCTTCTAGAATTGAATTAATTTCATTCTCATGTCCAGTGTTGCCAACTGCTTTGGACTGATCCAACAGTCTCAATCTGTCCACCAACTCATTGGGATCATCATAGTAGATGTACTCAATCCGACTATCGGCTACCAAATTGAATGGTGCCTTGAGTCCTCGTCCAGCAACCGAAGTATCTGAAGATGATGATGCATCGCCATGTTTCACTTCTCGAAGCTTTTTGATTACATTCTTGTATTTGGGATTGTTATAGTTCACAATTTTTCCATATGCGCGATAGCCTGCCCTGTACACATTGGTTAGGCTCAACACACTCTTGTAGACCTTCTCATCACTTTTTTTCACCTTTCTGAAGTCGGGATGTTTCTTGAAAATCAGCTCGCATATTCCCGGTGTGACATTGAACGTTTTCTCTTCATTTTCATTGTTTGGATTGCTCAGTATAATCTTGTCCCCATTTGGTCCAAAGGTTAGCAGCTTGTTACCGAGAAATAGGCTATTATTCTCCACTCTTGGTCCAAACTTTCTATCACTGTTACCATCTCTGTTGTCCATCGATGCTTTAACATATTCTCCTACAGCCGTTCCAGCCAGTTCAGATTGGGCAAAGCTTTCATCAATTTCCTCCTGGGTAGTATTCATCAACACATCCTCCTCCTCCTCCTCCTCCTCCTCATCGATGGATGAGTCCTCCTCCTCCTCCAATTGACTTCTACCTTTCCACAATTTCCGTCCCACTCCTGATGTGCTTGCTGCAGGTATTTCAGCTGTTCCAACTGTCTCCAAGGTTTGCTCTTCTTCTTCTTCTACAATAGGTGATGCGGTAGGCCTCTCCCATTGTGGCTTACGTCCTTTCACTGCACCTAACTTGAATGGGTATGGTGAGCCGGGTGTAATTGGTGGTGTAGGAGGTACCATATGAGTTGATAGTGTACGTGCGAATGGGCGTGTCACTGCTGCTGGTGAAGGTGTTGGTGGTGGTGCTGGTGGTGGTGCTGCTGGGACACCCCGCTCCATGATAACATCTGAAATATTCTGGAGTGGCTCAATAATTGGTTTCAAACTTTTGATATGCTTCTCCTCAGTCAATGATCTACCCAAAGTGATTTCCTTATGCTTCCTCTTGATGTTGCGTCGTAGCTGAGCAATCTCCATGATGGTTGGAGCGATGTCCTCCACAGTCTGCTTTCTTTTCCGCTGCTGCTTCACGTCCATCTCGATCGGTGTTCACTGACTGAATGAGCCTTTTCAGCTTATGCTTCAGCTAAAAAAGTGTCAAGACCGTTTCTGTAACGTCCGCTATTCTTGCCTGAGGCACTATCGATAACAAGGAATGCATGTGCAGACGAAGACCACACATCATCGCACATACTTTTGAATGCATCAAATGTCATGTCGGCTCCCACATGATCTCTGTACAAATGTTTCATATTGAGTTCATCCTGTTTGAATACAATCAGAAAATTGGCATTGTCACGTATCAATTGTTTTGGTATGCGACTGTAGGTCTGTGCCAAATAAAACACATCAACGTTGCTGTGCCGTCCAGTGGTGAAGTAGCGTCTGATGGCTTCCTGCTGCTCACAGATAACATCATCAAAAATGATTATTGAATTGGTGGGCAATTCGTGTGGTGCAGGTATCTCTTCACAGGTGTCACACTCGATGTAGTTCATTTTAGGTCCTAGTCCTTCCATCACAGTGCGCAAGAACTCGTATTTCGGTTGGAATGTTGTCTTGGAGAACAGATAGATGTTTGAGAAGCGTATACCATTTGGATCAAAAAGCATGTTGAACATTACATTAGTTTTACCACAACCCGATGGTCCGCATATGATACATCTCAGGTGGTGAGGGAACAAAGGTCCATGCCGCTTCTTGATGTTCATTTCCGGTCCAAGTCCACAACCACTTGCCACACGATCAAAGTCGATTATATTGAACTTGTGTCGACGTTGCACTACCTGTTTCATTACACCAAATCTGCTCTATCAATCCAAGAGTCGTGACTGCTATCGTATCCTTTCCAGCGCACCAACAGTTTATTACCTCTCCTCTTCAACACTTTTACAATTTCAAACACGTCTGGCACTTTAGTTTTGACAATCTCTTCTGCATAGAATCCCCCTTGCACAGGTTGTCCTCCACTGTCTTCCAGCTCATACGTCACAGGTACAGTAGGTCTCACACGTGTGACAGTGAACAGTTCATTTGTCCAATTGGGTAGGTAACCCTTGTTGAACACGGTTTTATACTTGCTTATGCGCACCTTATCACCCGGTTCAATTGATTGACCAGGCCCAGGATAAAACCTGTTTCGCACCTTGTTCTGCAAACTCTTACGATATTCCTCACGCTGTTCTCTCAGTCTGCTCAAGAGTATAGTTTCATGCTTCTTCTTAACATCGGCTGGACACATGCCTATTGTACGATGTATCCTCTCATTGTATTCCTTCACCAGCATGTCAAGGATGTCTGTCCACTTGTAGGATCCTCTCTCAGTGAACTTGATCCACATTAAACGTTTCAGAGTCCTGTTGAAGCGTTCCACTATCGATGCCTTCTTATCTGAATACGTCGAATAGTGATTGACGTCATATTGTTTCACAAGTCTTGAAAACTTTGCATTGAACCACTCTTTGCCGTCATCCGTTTGAAGGTTTTCCATTGGATGCCGTTCGAATATAGGACGCATTGCCTTGACCACTTCCTCGGATGTCTTTGTCTTTATCGGTAACGCATATGCATACTTGCTGAGACAGTTTATAATAGTGATGATGTATTTGTAACCTTTGTTCTGCTTTGAGTATGGTATCATTTCAACAAGGTCAGCTTGATAGAGGTCGTCAAGACCTTTCACTGTAACCATCCTCATCGGAAAATTCCGACGAGCTGGCATGTGCAGTTCACGTGCTATCACACTCTTCTCCATACTGATGCCCATCAAGTGAACACGTGCCTTTATATATAGTTGTTTTTACACAGCACATGATGTGCGTCATACTCTGTTATCATTCCAACACTTTTGACATTGAAGCATGACCTTTTTGAACCTGATTGCTAACACATTCGAGTTAATTGGCATTTAAAATGATATGCGTCGGCATAATCTTTTTTGAAGCTGATTGCTAACACAATCGACCCAATTGTCATTGAAAAGGATGTGCGTCATCATGACCTTCCATGCTATCATTCCCATTGTGCAACACTTTTGACATTTGCGTCAGCTAACCTTTCTCTCATGCTTTCCTAGAAAGATCACTTTATCATTCAGCCTGCATTGTTTGTCAGTTGCTATCACCTTAACCTTTTTGAACTTGTTTACTAAGACATGATGTTTTTGATATCGCACTTTAGTATATATACTGCCCAAAAATTCAATCAAATTCAGTCTTCACATCAGAGTTATAGAGAGAGTGATCTCAGTGTTCTCTTAGTGTTCAACCAGACGGAATGGATCCAACCCAGCAGTTATCTTCCATAGTGGACAAAGCATTAGCTGTGTTCAAAGAGGAGCTCCTCATGCAGTTGCAAACTACGCCTAGGACTGCCAATACCAGCACTGCCACTGTTGCTGCTCAAGATGCTGCTGCTCAAGATGTTGCTGCTCAAGATGTTGCTGCTCAAGATGTTGCTGCTCAAGATGTTGCTGCTCAAGATGTAGCTGCTCAAGTTGTCAGTGCTGCCGGCTCCTCCACCACAGCAGTATCACTTCCCAGCAGTGGTATGCAGGCGATAATTGAGGAGATGCTTTCCGCCTGGGAATCCATTCCTAACTTGGAAAGCACTCCAACAGTTGAACGACAGTCATCGCCACCGGCGAAACGACAATATCTGCAGCCAGCATCAAGGCGAGCACCACCTGCATCAAGGCAGTCATCGTCGGCATCAAGGCGACCACCGCAAGCATTGAGGCAGTCACCCCCACCGTCAGCAGCAAGGCGACCACCACCTGCATCAATGCAGTCACCCCCACCGCAAGCATCAAGGCAGTTACCCTCACCACCAGCATCAAGGCAGTCACCACCGGCATCAAGGCAGTCACCACCAGCATCAAGGCAGTTTCCCCCACCACCGCCGGCATCAAGGCAGTCGCCCCCACCGCAAGCATCAAGGCAGTTACCCTCACCACCAGCATCAAGGCAGTCACCACCGGCATCAAGGCAGTTACCCTCACCACCAGCATCAATGCAGTCACCCCCACCGCAAGCATCAAGGCAGTTACCCTCACCACCAGCATCAAGGCAGTCACCACCGGCATCAAGGCAGTCACCACCAGCATCAAGGCAGTTTCCCCCACCACCGCCGGCATCAAGGCAGTCGCCCCCACCGCAAGCATCAAGGCAGTTACCCTCACCACCAGCATCAAGGCAGTCACCACCGGCATCAAGGCAGTTACCCTCACCACCAGCATCAAGGCAGTCACCGCCGGCATCAAGGCAGTTACCCTCACCACCAGCATCAAGGCAGTCACCACCGGCATCAAGGCAGTTACCCTCACCACCGGCATCAAGGCAGTCGCCCCAAGCGACAAGGCAGTTACCCCCACCACCACCACCGGCATCAAGGCAGTTTCCCCCACCAGCATCAAGGCAGTTTCCCCCACCAGCATCAAGGCAGTCGCCCCCAGCATCAAGGCAGTCGCCACCAGCATCAAGGCAGTTACCCCCACCAGCATCAAGGCAGTCGCCCCCAGCATCAGGTCAGTGGCATCCTCAGCAGCCCATTATACCTCCACATCGGGCCCCACAAATTCCGAGCATGGCATGGCGGGGCAGCATTGGCCGTCCATCGCATCGTGAGCTGGAACTCCAGCGTAGAGTTTTAATCAGTGCGATGGATATGTATGCCCCGCTGCCAGCATACGGCTCCAATTATGTTGGGGCTGATGAAATTGTGGCACGGTTAATGAGGCATCGCCGCTTCAGGACGCTGCATGGGCTGCTGAAATTGGAGCTGGCGGCCTACAGTTATGAGGCGATAAACAAGCAGCTGGCCATTGCTTGGGGGGTAATTATGAAATCGATCGGTCTGCTGAAGGCGGCTGCTTCACTAGAAATTACCAACCCTGAACTTAGCCCAATAGAGTTGAGATACTCAGTTATTGGACCGAGAAAGTTGGAAAATGTCATCAAGAACAAAAGGGTTATCGATGAAGAAACAGCTGTCTTGTTATTACGCAGGGAAAATATAACTGCACTTTGCGCCCCAAGGTGCGATATTGAGCAAGTTCTATATGAACTTCGAATTGGCTGAAAAAATTGTATATTCTAAAATAAACATGTTTCTGATAATCTTTCATCTTTTCATTTTCTACCTCCTACACTGGTGTGCAGCTTGTCTCAGCCTCACATGGACTGATGCAAATAGAAAATCGTCTTGCATATAGACATGTCCTGCATGACGTCATACAGACAAGTTGAATGCAAGATGATCTTCTATTTGCAACAGCCCACATGGACGATCTTGCATAATGTTGTGCAACAGACAAATATAAAATCGACTTGCACATAGACAGGTTTTTTCCTGCATGTTGTCATACAGGCAAGTTGAATGCAAGCTGATTTTCTATTTGTCTTTGTAACATCATACACATGGACTTTAAGATCTTGCATAATGTTGTGCAATGGTACACTCACAGACATGTCCTGCATGATGTCATACAGACAAGTTGAATGCAAGATCTATTTGCAACAGACACACAGCCCCCACATGGACTTGTCTTATAGAGTAATCTTGGTTTTTTAAAAAAAATGAGCATGGTTATCGAATACAATTCTTTATTATTATCAAGAAATACTGTTAGAGGCTGATGTCATTCAAAACTAGTTAATTTCAAAACAAAACGAAACAATTTCATTCAAAACAGAGTTAATGTCAATCAAGTCTATCAATCACCACCCACTTGCGGAAATTTCTCAAGTATTGCAACATATCACAATATGATGTACTAGATGGGAACTCCACATATACTGTTCTCCCATTGATGCAGAGGCGTACTTCCGAAGCATCGTAGAAGGCATTCTCCATTGTCTGCAGGAAATAGTCAGTTGTTCGAAATGGTTCATAGTATTGTCCTCCAATGGCGAATACTGGCAGCACAATCCATTTGCTGCTCACTGGTGATGAACAAGTATCACATCTGCAGTATAGGCAGTATGAATCCATTGGTGGCAGTCACAGGGTATCCTTCAGCTCGTGCTACAGTTGATGCTGCTGCTGCAGTTGACACGTCCTCTCAGTACGGCTCACAAACCTCTTCTGATCGGATGATGATGATGATGGGCGAATACATGTGTGCAAATGCGCAGTGGCTGATGTCAATCGAGTATATCAAGCACCACCCACTTTCTGAGCATTCCCAAGTCATTCTGCATCTCACGATAAGTGTGACCATATGGGAACTCCACATATACTGTTGTTCTATTGGTACACAACATCACTGATGAAGCAAAATGGAAGGTTCTCTTCATTACTTGCAGAAAATTTTTGATTGTCAAGAATGGTTCAGGCTCTTGTCCTCCAACAGTGAATATAGGCTGCACAATCCATTTGTTGCATGAGGTTAGTGAACAAGTACCACATTTGCAGTATGGCTTAAATTCGTGAGTTTGCTCCATTGCTGATTGGTGGCGGTTGTCTGTAGATTTCTCTGCAATAGGTGTCACAAGTATCCTTCAGCCAGGCAGGTGCTACAGCTGTTGTTGTTGCTGGTGCTGCAGTTGACACGTCCTCACAGTACAGCTCACAAACCTCTTCTGATCTGCTGATGATGGTCTCAAGGAAGTCTAGTGATGAAAATGATGAGTGGATGCAGGTGTGCAGATTTTGTGCGCAGTGGAATCTTTGGCAAAGCTCTTTGTCCAAGTTTTTCCCTCCAGCCAACTTCATATACCACTCGTTGACGTCACGACCCATTGCATCAATGGCATCCTGGGTCGTATTCCGATGTAGCACCATTCTTGACATCAGACACTGACGCATGTGAAACTTGTTTGCTTGATCAAGGCCATGATCTCGTTGCCACAGGAAAGTCTGAGTCCTATACTTTGGATCCAGTTGGCTAGTGTAGACGCTTGTAGCCAGCACGAGATACAGCACAGCTCGAATCATGATTGCTTATGCCAAATGCTTGCTCTTCCTCCCATATTTATACTAAAGTTTATGCAGACTCGGCAATTTCTTATCAGTGGATGTGTGACTCATGTCTTCTACTCCTTTTCCAACAATGCTCTGAGTATACTGTGCTGTGATATCCCGCCATTTGTAAAGTCATCATATTCCTTGTAATCATCAACATTGAAATCAGCAACACGTGATTGTTTAGCTGGTGGCTCATCATCATCGGATATGTGGATCACTCGACTGCTATCTGCTGCCGCCGGCTCATCATCATCAGATATGTGGATCACTTGACTAGTACTGCTATCTGCTGCCGAACGTTTGCAACTACCTTGTTCTATCTTAAGAACATCTGTTGGTACAAACGGTACTGTTGATGAAGTTGATGCTTTTGTTGTCATTGACAACAATGTTCTAGATGCCTCCATAGTTGATATGTTTTCTTCTATTGCTGTATCTGCTGCTATCAATGCTGCCCTTGATGCTGCTTCATTTTCTTGATCATTCTCAGTGTTGTACTCCTCCGCCTCCTCCTCCTCCACCACCACCTCATCCTCAAACCCATCATCACTGAATACTGGAGCTTCATTGACAATGTTGCGATGTCCATATGCAAGAGTAGTGATTCCATCTTCAAGAATGAACCGTTTTTCATCAGCCTTGCTGAGTGCTTTCTTCTTCTGAATGGTGGTCATGATTCTATGTTTCCTGGTACAGAACATCACCTGATCTCTATAGATGTCCTTCTCACCATAGAGACAGTCAATGTAGTCCTGAAAGACTATGTACCGTTCTGCATCAGGATGACTTTTTGGGAGCTCCTGTCCAAGAATTGGCCGTCTCACTCCCTTTGCTTTCTTGATAAGGCCACTCTTCAGCTGTGTCTCATCTGTAACATAGCATCTGCAGGCATACAGCTTGGAGCGCAGGCCGACATACTCATAGGGGGCTCGAGCTGCATACTCATCCTTGAATTTCCCCAGCACCATCTTGTTTGTCTCAGAGTAGCATGGGTGGTTGGCCGGGTACTCTGATGTATCGAATACGTTTCTCAACTTGTCTATATTCATGATATCCATATACATATCTTCAGTTTGGACATTGTAGAACAAGCTGTCAGTGTCCTGGTATAACAGTTTGAGTCGGTTTCCATAAATAGGTTTCATCACATCGTAGTGAAACTCGTACATTAGAATTTTGCTCACATCAAGTACAGTCAGCCCAATATATATCGGCTTGTTCAATACAACCTTGTCTTGATGGAGTGTTACAGCACATATGTTGTCACCAAATATGATACGATCTTTGAATGTTGGACGTGCCACCAGTCTCTTCAACCTCCTCTCACAATTGACCAGCTCCATGCTCATCCGGTTCTTAACATTCTCCATTGTTTTTCCAAAGACTGCATTATTCATTAGCTTGAAGAAATTCTTTTCAAATTTGTTCACTGATTTCTGACGTAGTTGTGTGTTGAGTTGAATGTATGGGGCCAAAAAGTCTTCTTGCTGGAATGAAATTCCACGGTGAACTTTGACAATTTTCAGTCCATGATTCACAGCCTGTTTCAGGAGTCTATAATGACATACATACTCCTTGCGGTTCTGCAGCGTTGTCATTAGCCTCACATATCCTGACTTGGGAGTCTTCTGGCTCTCTGGAAGAAAAGGGAAGTCGTTGTGATCATCCTGTAGCTCTTGAGGATACTCGACGTCGACTTCTAGGATGTATCCCATTCGCTGATTGTCTGGGATTCTATCTATATGAGCAGCCACCTCCTCCAGTTCTTCTTGACACATCCATCGAAATTTTCGGCAAGGTAGTGGGTTGCTCATAGCCCATCCATAAAGATTGTTGGCATCGGTGTACAGCAAGTAGGATATTGGTTTCTCTGGATCCAGTGGTGCACCTGTGTATTTGTTGTTGGCAATCGAATGGCGGTGGACACATGTGGTTATTCCTCCTCGGATACCTCTTTCAACAAACATGTACATATCGTAATCGCTGAGAAGTTCCAATTCCACCTGGGTGTATTTCAGCATGGCATCGAATGAGAATCCTGGTGCAGTGAAGTAGTTGGCACAGTCAAGATTGTAGTTTTTTATGCACATGTCCCTGAAACTTTCAAACACATCAGCCAAGAGTAGAACATCCGTCTTTAGGTAGAGGTCACTGTAGTCCCCTAGTGTTCTACATCCAAAATGTTGCCAGACCAATTGTGCATGGGCGTAGTCCTCATCACTGATTCCGCGATCTGTCAGCTTGCTGAAGAATGCTTCCTTTGGTGGTAGGGAAGTTTCTCCAAGTTTCTCCCATGAATCGCAATAATCATAAGGGAATACTCCTTTACGTGTCACAAGATCGAGTCTTGTCTTGAAATGTTTAGCGGTATGTTTCAGCACATTTGGAATGTCCGTGTCATTATGTGCAGACTTGCGCAAATTTGATACCAATGTATCCAAACTGTCCGGTGTGAATCTGAATGTATCTATGAATCTCAGGTGGAGTCGATTGGAAACGTGTTTAGTGAAGCTGATGTACTTTTCAGATGTGTTTGGAATGACTTTGATCCTATTCTTGTCGGCACCGAGTTCAGGAATGAGCAGATGTGTATCATAGTTGGATGAATTGTGTAGAAAAACTGGAATGAAGGTCTGGCGCTGTCTTTCCAGATTACATGGATTGCACAGTGCATTTCTATAGAAGCCTGTCATATGACAATGATCATACACTTTGTCTCTTCCAAACTTTTTACCACAAGCTTCGCAGTGTGTAGCAGCATCATGTGCAGCTTGTTGTTGATCGGTGAGTGGCAACATTATAATACTCAACTGGTCCATGGTATCAGCAATAAGTTTTGCATAGTGGCTGAGCTGACTCATGAAGTGTTCGGCTGCATTGGGACCTCTGTAGACAATCGGTTCTTGAGGTATGTAATGGTTCAGTGTCAGCCATGAAGGAAATTGTGTCTCATCTCTCACAAAGTACATACAATAGCTCATTGCATTGTGGTATTGTATCACTTTTGTCTGCTTCCCAATCCATCTCTCTGGAGCTTCCCCCTCCACATCACCCTCTTCTAGGGCAGGTGTCTCCAGCAGACACTCAAAGTCTGCATACACTACAAGTGGCAGTCTGAACTTCCTCAAGTGCTTCTCAAACTTCAATGTTGGTGGTTTTCCATCTTTCAGCTGTGGCATGATCATCCTAGCCGTCTTGTTGTTGGCACAATACTTCTCATGTTCTACCATCCTTTGCTCACCATCTCTACTGAGAGTGTAGTGGGTGAAGCATCGTCTGCAGATAATTATACTACTTTTATGTTTTGTCAGCTGTGATCTCAGGAGTCTCTCAAAATCTTTGATCCAGCAGTAGTGAGTGTTGATTTGTGGATCCTTGTTTGCATCTTCAGCATCCTGCAGCAAATCGTTAGTCTGTGCACCATCATCTTCAACAGCCTCACCCAGTAGCAGAAGATCAAAGTGCTCAGTCTTCATGGTATCGGTGACTCGTCTGGGGAAAATGTTATTATCGGAGTCAACTGCATACACGTTGACAGAGACTGTAGGGTTATCCTTCTCGAACCTATCGATCTGGTTTATAGTTGTCGGGAAAGTGATGCCTTTAAAGTTGTATTTCTCCCGAAGATTGAAGTATCGCTCGTTGACTCTTTGGGGATGTACTCCTTGGACATGCTTAGCGAGGATCGCCCACATGAAACATTGTTGGTCCTCGTTCCTCGGATTGATGATGGCTCTCCTTGCAGCTAGCTTGGGTGGGGTAATGATGTATGAAGAGCCTCTAAGGGGAATATGTTTGCTGATCCTTATGAGTAGTCCATCAATCTGTAGCAGTGTCCATCCACTGGATTTCCCTTCGAACATAGCCTCCTCTTCCAGCATCTTCTGGCAAGCCATCTCCACTTGATGGGGCAGCGTGAGAACGGTGAATGCAGCATAGTTCGGTGTTTTGAAAGCGATGTCCTGCACCTCCTCCACCTCTTCGTTGTTCGGATCAAGGTAGCACTTGTGATAAGTTGCCTCCAGCACCAAATTGAATTTGATTGCACCATGCTCCTGGATTTCTGCTGTCAGGACGCTGTTGATCTTCTCCTCCAAGTTGTCAAGGAAGGACTGGAAATCCTTTTGAGGGCTTGTAGAACACTGGTTGTTGAAGAACAGGGTTCGAAGATTGTTGTTGAACGCCTCCTCCAGCAAAACGAAGTCGTCACACTTTTCCTG
This sequence comes from Conomelus anceps, assembly GCA_948455865.1. Lineage (NCBI taxonomy): Eukaryota > Metazoa > Arthropoda > Insecta > Hemiptera > Delphacidae > Conomelus > Conomelus anceps. The sequence goes on from OX418223.1 coordinate 30,301,034, forward strand.
AGTCTGCTGGCAGCGTCTTCTCTTGTTAAGGGACATGGTAAGCTGGAATGAAACAATATAGACATTGACAAATAAAATTGAAAGATAGTTGCAGGTTTCCTGGAATGAAACAATTAGAAGATAGTTCCTTTAACAATATGCATTAACAAATTCCAAGTTGCCCAAACACTATGCATTAGCAGTTAGTAAGTGGAAAAGCATTTATAAGTGCAAGCATAAGGATGCATTAATTGCAAAGAGTACTTACTTTGAAAGTTGATCAAGACTGGAGCACAAGGAGCACAAGAAGCTGGAGCACAAGAAGCTGGAGCACAGTAGTTGGCTGACTGGTGTGAGAGAGCAGTGTATGATAACTCCAACAGAACACCCAGCTTATATACTCTAGCCACTACCTCCCACCCTCGACCCCCACCCCCAACCCCCACCCCCCACCCACACCCATAGCCTGAACAGGTGACAGCTTCCCACCATTTTTTTTTTTTTTTTTTTTTTAATTTTTTTTTTTTTTTTTTTTTTTTTTTTTTTTTTTTTTTTTTTTTTTTTTTTTTTTTTTTTTTTTTTTTTTTAATTTTTTTTTTTTTTTTTTTTTTTTTAATTTTTTTTTTTTTTTTTTTTTTTTTTTTTTTTTTTTTTTTTTTTTTTTTTTTTTTTTTTTTTTTTTTTTTTTTTTTTTTTTTTTTTTTTTTTTTTTTTTTTTTTTTTTTTTTTTTTTTTTTAATTTTTTTTTTTTTTTTTTTTTTTTTTTTTAATTTTTTTTTTTTTTTTTTTTTTTTTTTTTTTTTTTTTTTTTTTTTTTTTTTTTTTTTTTTTTTTAATTTTTTTTTTTTTTTTTTTTTTTTTTTAATTTTTTTTTTTTTTTTTTTTTTTTTTTTTTTTTTTTTTTTTTTTTTTTTTTTTTTTTTTTTTAATTTTTTTTTTTTTTTTTTTTTTTTTTTTTTTTTTTTTTTTTTTTTTTTTTTTTTTAATTTTTTTTTTTTTTTTTTTTTTTTTTTTTTTTTTTTTTTTTTTTTTTTTTTTTTTTTTTTTTTTTTTTTTTTTTTTTTTTTTTTTTTTAATTTTTTTTTTTTTTTTTTTTTTTTTTTTTTTTTTTTTTTTTTTTTTTTTTTTTTTTTTTTTTTTTTTTTTTTTTTTTTTTTTTTTTTTTTTTTTTTTTTTTTTTTTTTTTTTTTTTTTTTTTTTTTTTTTTTTTTTTTTTTTTTTTTTTTTTTTTTTTTTTTTTTTTTTTTTTTTTTTTTTTTTTTTTTTTTTTTTTTTTTTTTTTTTTTTTTTTTTTTTTTTTTTTTTTTTTTTTTTTTTTTTTTTTTTTTTTCAAGGTCAGGGTCAAGGTCAAGGTCAAAGGTCAGGGTCAAGGTCAAAGGTCAAGGTTGTCCCAGCTTTTTTCAAGGTTGTCCCAAAGTCCCCCTTTTGTAACTACTAATAGAATATAAGAAAATAGAATATATAATAGAATAGAATATATGAAATGAATATATAAGAAACAAGAATACGAAGACAGTTGACGAGGCTTGATAACGAACAAAGAGGCAGCGAAGCTGGTCAGCCATGTTTGGGAGAAGAAAAAGCGGTAAACTTGAAATACAAACAGTATCATTCTCGACAAGCCATGGCATTTTCGTCGATTATAATTTTCAATCGATTATTTTCGAGTTATTTTCTTAGCAATTATTACTTACACTGAAAACTCCAAATTCATATTGGATGAGCAAGAACATTATTAATTGTAAGGTACCCAAGCAGCCTCTTGTTGTTCTGGTTGTACATCATCACAGTGATGAATTTTAATACTAGGGTGTCACTTGAGAGCATAGCAACTCATCGTATTCTACATGCTAAAACAAACAGAAAATGTCCTTAGAAAAAAAACAATAATTTCCCATTGATGTATTTTTTTTTGAAAATTCGTTATTATTAACCCTTCTGGTGAAAATGCAGCCATATAAGAAACGTTGGCCCTTATGTCACTATATGGTTGTTTTGTCAACCGCAATTTTTTTTCAAATGCTTATTCTGATAATCATTAAAGGACTTGAAAAAGCATCGAACATTAACATAAACTTTGAAAATCTGATCCTTCCATGCTGTAATTCTATAAATAAATTCCACGTTATCCTGGAAAATGATTGAATTATCTGCATAAATGGCATAAATATTGCCATCTAGGTGAAAACTATATCTATTTTGTTCAAGTGTGTATTTGGCACACTAATTTACCCTGACCAATTTACAGTTTTCGATTTTCGTCAACCATTGAAAATGACTAGAAATAAATGACTGAATAAAACAATTTTTACTCTCAAAATTGTCCATACTTTATAAATAAATATTCAAATCATTTAATATAATATGATTAAATTAAATTTTTTAAATAGTGTCTCAGAGAATTGATATCTGCTCTATGTTTTTGAGCATTATCTTGACTGTTAGTTTCATTAAGTTAATAATATTGCTACAAATGTTGCTATTTGTTTGCAGGTATAGTAAGAAACAACAAATCTCTTCTAGTACGGATTAAAAAATCCAGTTAATAATAATACGAGAGATTGGTTTCGATTTTCCAAAGACCGGGAAGGAGGTAGGGAGAAGAGGAGTCAGGTTGTCACAACTACTGATGTGTAACTGCAACTGTATTATACCGGATGCCAAAAGGAATTCTGATCTTCTAAATGTGTACCTTTCAATCCTGGTAGTACATGTTGTAACGTGACTGGATTCAAAGATGGCTGTTTGTGGACATATCAAAGTGAAATTGTAGTTGTGAATAAAATAAGGAAACGATGTGGTAGCTCATGCTTTTTAGAATGTGATAAATGTAAGTTCAAATATGATTCTTCCAAATTTCCATTAAAAATCAGCAAGCTTTTGTAGTAAACTCACTAGAAAAAACGACTGATCTTCTAAATATTGAAGAGCTGAAATGCAAATGTTTGTTATTTCCACACTGTAGCCAAAACAATGAAAATCTTGTGCGTATTCGTTATTGCAACTTGGATTATTGTTACTGATGACTACAATAAATTACTTTCAACTTTGTTTGAAATTTTGTATAATTTATTGTACTAAAGTATGACATATAGACTATATATAACTTATAAGTGAATTATTTACTCACATTTTGGTGTAACAGCCATTACGCACTGTTTTAAATGAATTTGCATATTTCAACGCGGAATTTAGTCTACATAGCTGTTTCTAAAGATTCACTTCTACAACAGTGCTAAACGGCTGTCACACCAAAAATATGAGTTTATAATTCCACATTAAATATGAGTTACCTGTCACTCAAGTTTTATAGTACACAGTGGAACAACTTTGAAGATTCTTCAAATGAGAATTTCATGGGTACTAATATGAGATCATTTTCAAGTGGCTCATAATCTAATTCAAAATTTATTCTACAGTATAGAAAATTCAAGTTCGAGGTGACATTTTCCAAGTGCCTTTGCATAGTAGGAAGTTAGCAATTTTGTTGTTTACACACTTGAAAAAATACTTAATTTGTAGATAATGAACTGCTAAATTTGATAAATAAATTACATATTGATAACAAATCTATTAAGTTTTATTATTGAATACTTATATGTGATGTTTTCCATGACGAAATACTCAATGAACAATCTAATATTAAAACCAACACTGTATTTCAATTAAATATGTGATTTACACTCACTTTAACTGGAATACAGTGTCAGTTTTGATATTAGATTGTTCAATTATTTCGTCATGGAAGACCTCACAGAGTAATTCTGTTATATTTTAAAAGTTTATGGAAAATTTGGCGCCGACTTCAAAAGATTACTTGTATGAAATTAAAAATTTTCTCAGTTTAAAGTAAATACTTTATTTTAAACTTTTTTGTACGTGAGTATTTTATCAAACTGAATTTTATCATTTCACTGAAGTCGGTTTCTATTTTTCTTTTAAAATATGTTATATTTTTAGCTTTTTAGTTGAATTTTCAAACTTTGAAAACATGATAAATTTCTTAAAGCCTACATTATGAAATATTTATCAAATTAGCAAGCCAATAACTAATTCATAACATCCAAACTTAAGTAAGTAAAAATCCACTTAATGTTTCACACTGAACCAGCTTTGGGTAACCAATGTCGTTTACCCGGCATAATTGCATTGCATCATATGATTTCGAAAACCGTCTAGATGTGAAGCGCTCCATATGATACAATGATCAGCCTGGTAAACGACACCGGTTATCCGATTGGCGGTTATGTTTGGAACTATCCTATTCAAACTTGATTGAAATGAAGACATCGAAGAATGCTCCTTTTTGTTTAATATTGGGCTAAGTATTGGGCCGATCCTTGCGAAACTTGGATGGGACCACCGCTGAGCGATGCTCTTTCATTTAAAAAAAAAATCATCGAAATCGGTTCAATATTGTTCGAATGATTGATGTACTAACATAAAAAAAACAGGTCGAATATAGAACCTTGTTCTTTTTGGAAGTCAGTTAAAAACAGATAAAAAGAGCTCATAGAATTGACTTTTGGTAAAAGCCGAAAAATAATGAGTCGTTTCATACAATAAACCGAACAATGAGAAATGTCGGGTTACTTTAATTTGGTTCTGAAGTAAACATTGAAAATTGAATTAATATTTTCTTGGATTAGACAAGATAATTTATTTATTCAATAAAGCATATTTACAAGAAAATACTGTCAAATATCATCATGAATAACAGAAAATTCTCTACATGATTCATTGAGCCTGAGTTCTGCCAGATAGCGAATTGCACTTTTTTGCAATATAAATACTTTTTGGAAATGTAAATCCGCAGTACTAACCCACAAGCTACATTCTATATGCAACATGAGAGTAGAACAAAGAAAAATTGATTTATTAGTTTCCAGCCAGTTTTTGATCATCTACATTTGTTCTGGTGATGTACTAGTAATAATGTTATCAATTTACCCCTGTTGCAATCTTGAGCAAAAATCTAATCTGTTCAATTTCCTTCATCATACTATTTCTGACACTCCGTCTAAACTTCCTAGCCATAGTTGAGGATTTGGTCAAAATAGGATAATGGAGATTATGAAAATGTTGAAAAGTATAATGGAATAACTCTTATTTTTGTTTGTATCTTTCTTGAAGGCAATGAAGTTCCAACTGACACTTGACAAAGCTACTTCCAAGAAAATTGTTTATAAAGTAGTTTTGGAAAGTAGTTAGAGCATTAGGAATATAACCCTGAGTATGAGGACATCCCTCTACAATTAATTCAATGAACTGAGCAGTGTGGTCCGAAAGCAATGAATTTATGACATCTACATTTGTTCTGGTTAATTACGTGCTGTTACTAATGTTATCAATTACCGCTTTACTGAATTCTGTTATACTGGTAAGAGCCTCGATATTGCCTTTTAAGTTTAATTGATCCATTATGTTGGATCCTGACCCATACTCTTATTTATCCTGCAATAACAATCAATGAGATTCATAGTTCAGATACTAATACAACTCATAAAAATTAATTGTATATTTATATTAAACTACTACTTAAAACTTATTTTTGTATGATTTTTGTGAAATTCTGTGAATAGAATATAAATAGGTAAATGATCTGTAATTCTGAAAATAAATAGTTATCCTATATTTTTTTTAAATATGGTCTTTATTAAGCCTCTTACAGCACTCCCATTTTCTATTTATTTTTATTTTTTATTAATCATATGTTGAGCATTATAGCTTGTACAACATAAATCATACAATATTCAATATTCCGATCCCCGTGGAATATGTGGTAAAATTATCAGTTGTCTTAACTCATACCTATTATTGAATCAAAACACACGAATTTCGCATTGCTTGCTAATTTCATGTAGTTTGATTCCTTGAAATTGTTATTTCATGAAGTTAGGTGTATTTTTGACATCTTTTTACAAAACGTGTAGAGAAATTGATTCTTATTCAGAAATGACAAGTAACTCAATAATCGAAATAGTGAAAAATATATCTATACTTGGTAAATATCTGATTATAATAAATAATGTACTTGATTATTAATAATATCATATATTACTTATAATATATAATATAATTAAAAATAATGCAGGTACTTGCTTCAATAATATATGATTTGATGAAATTTGTGTGTTTTCGGCTATTGAGTTTTCTGTCATTTTTTCATCAGAATACTGCATTTGTTAAGGTGCAAAAAAGGAAAATTCATTGCTTTAATCTTTTTAGAATAATGGTTCCTTAGCTTGATAGGAGGTGGGTAGCATAGAAGTGTGCAACACAATCAAACCACAGATCTTGTGAGAGTACCAATTCATTCATTTATTTATTTATCTATCATCTACGTACATCACCACATTGCAGTAGAATGAAGAGGCAGCAACAAAACGGTTTACTATTCTTTTTTAGGATACAAAACTCTTACTGGTGGTCTAAGCAGCCATAGTTTTCCCATCAAGAGCAGCCAATTCTTGTGTTTCAGAATCATTCAAGGCAAAGCAAAGTTTCAGCGTTTGCGTGGAGTTACATGAACCAGGTGACCCATTAAGGATGTGGTTGTGCTAGAAAAAATAATACAGAATTAGCTTAGTCTTTCACAAACTCTCTTCCTATTATTTTTGTTTTGAAATATATACCATCAAGATTATGTGACATACAAAGAGAAAGAGTGATTCCATTTAAAAATGTCAAGTTACAGGCTCTTCAGCAACTCCCCTGATAACGGGTTGGAATCTATTTGTGCGTCAAAAGGTAGATAATTAACTATAACTTTTTATGGTAAATTAATAAGAAATCCAAGATAATTAAGCAATAACATTGACTAGGAGATAGAGGATTGAAGTAATGTTCAGTCACAAGCACTCGGGACTGCGTTTGGGAGGGTGGTCAGCGTCAAAATCATAACAATATCTGGATTATTATTACGGTACTTAGCTGGTGGTTTGGAACCCACCTAAAACTGTAGGTCCAATATCCATAACATCATTGCATCCTCAACCACTTTATACACATGCAAAAGTCTCAGATTCATGTGGGTATCACCAGAAAAGTGTAAAACATAAGCATAATTTATTATAAAACAAAACTCACTGAATGTAGCATCAATGTAACATATTAGAAATCAAGTTGGGTGGCATTGCTTTCATATTTAATCCGTCATTTAACGTGTAGGCAGTGTCAACTGAGTCACAAACCCTGTGAATTAAGTCTAAATTAAATGATTGGATGTACAGCAATCTGTATTTTCCAATTTGGAGCTATACAACTATTTTCTTGCTTTAAAAAAATTATCACAATAAAAACTAGACAAGGAAGAAAGATACGCTTCTGTATATTGTATTGTATCTCAGAATAAGTCTACCTTCCGTCCTATCAATTTGCAAGTTAGTACTTTGTTTCACTTGTTGTTATTGTATATGTATTTGTTTCTTATATTGACATAATGAATTTGATAGCTTAAGTAATGTTTCCTTATAATTTTATAATATTAATAGGAGAAGCTATTCATTGTACTTAATATAAATCATTCAGGTTAAGTTATTTCCACTCATTGTAAGTAGGCTACATTAGCCTAAATTATTCATTTTTTCTTCATGTCCTTGTTATTTATAATGAGTTCCACTAACTATATTTATTCATGTATGTAGAGAATAAATATAGGCTGTGTCTGTAAATTTCAAGTAAAATAAAAGCATATTCTATTCTATCACTTACGTTCTACCTTCATTTTTTATATAAACATCAAAACTAGTCAAAGCGTAGATTTAAAAAAAAACAACAATATTTTTAAGACATATATCATCCTGGAAGAATGGAACTGGTGTTGATCTTTTAGAAACTTGAGTGATTTGGTGAATAGTAAAGATTGGTCCCACCTCTTACACATGGTCTGTGAAGATCTAGCTCTAGTTCGTCCAGCTGATGATTGAGAGCTGGTGCATCTATAAAAAATATCAGGTTCCCTCACCTGACATTTCGGTTCTAATGCAATGATGAATCATTATAATCCAGCTAATGAAAATTTAAATGAGATGTTGATAAAGAATCCTTTTGAATTTGGAACAAATTTGAACCAAAATGACAGATGAATGTAACTTACTCTTGGTGTTTGTAGCCTTAGGTGCATCGGGTGCTCCACCATTAGGATTATTTATGACAGACATTCTGTTATTGTTTGTCTTTTACAAATCCACAATACACTGATGGGCTCATAATGATGAAGCCTGTAATCAGAAAAAAATAAATATAAGTCTCGCAAATACCGGGAATTGTGAAAAAGGATCTCTTTCATAAATGGTAGCCCTGTTAGACACCCAGAAAGGTTAGGGTTAGTTGAGCATCATGTAATGCTACTTGAACATCACTTCTACTTCTTTTTTTGTGTCAGTGATCATCGACCATTAAATTATAGATACATATATACTTTTGCATCATTCATATATTCTTAACTGAAACCGAAAAGCAAGGAGTTAACCTTTCAAACCTTGGCATCAAAAGATCAAGTCAGATGATTAGCCTTCGTAGGTATATTATAATAATATCGTAAAACTAGAAAAACATGTATATTGAATACAATGGATTACGAAAGTGAAGTTTTGTTTTTTGTTTTGTTTTGTATTTGTCCTCCTAACAGTCAGGTGGCTGAGGAGTCGTCATTCCTTCTTGAAGATTAGTCCCTGCTGATCTTCATTTGATGTGTTGGAAAGTGTGCTCATCGACATACTCAGAGACAGTATAGTAAGGCCTGGCTATCAGATATTTCTTTAGGCATCTGGAAAATGTTGCATCATCTAGAATGTCCTTGAGGTTTTTGGGCAGCAGGTTGTAGAAATATGATCCCGAATACATTGGTGAGCAGCCAAATTTTTTCAGTCTGTGCTGTGGGAGGTCTATATTCCTGTTATTTCTCAGATTGTAACTGTACTTCTCACATCTCAGGGTGGGGCAGGTCTTCCTGACAAGGATAATTACTTCCAGTATATATAGGGAGATTACAGTTAGGATATGGCATTCCACAAAGAGGTGTTTGCAGTGCTCCATTATGCTTTTTCCCAATATTGTTCTTATGGCCCACTTCTGAATTATTAGGACTCTGTTTAGGTTTGTCTGTGATGCTGAGCCCCAGGCGACAATACCATATCTCAAGTGGGAGGCAAAAAGTGAGTGGTATGTTATGAGCGATGTACCTTTCTCTGTGATATTTTTTATTCTTCATATTACATACACAGCTGATGATAATTTCTTGCATAGCAGTTCAATGTGTTTCCTCCATGTCAAGTGTCTATCTATTGTGATGCCCAGGAATCTAGTGCTGTCCACCGTTGTGGTGCTTTCATCAGTCACTCTTTCCTCCGGGTTATTGTTAATTGGGGTGAATCTGATGAGAACTGTTTTTTCCTGTTTATTGTGAGTTTTAGTCTCCTACATATTGTTGTTGCCTCATCTAGTGCTGCTTCCACTGTGTCGTCTGGCATCAAACGTCTGCAAGATGGTATCAAGATGGTGGTGTCATCCACAAACAGTATACAACGATTTCTATTATCAATCTCTTTTGGAAAATCATTGATGTAGACCAGAAAGAGTAGAGGTCCCAGGATTGATCCCTGCGGTACACCTCTAGACACTTTCCTCATTGAAGATCTATAGTTTATTAGAGCATTTTTCCTTTGATGTACTATCTCTACATATTGCATCCTATTTGTGAGGTAGTCTTCTATCCACTGCAGTGCTTTACCCTCTATTTTCAAGTCTTTTAGTTTCAGGATTAGTATGTCCCATTCCAGTGTGTCGAAGGCTTTTTGGAGGTCAATGAAGAGCCCTGAGACAGTATTTTTTTCCTCCCATAGTTGATTGATATTATTACATAAGTTGGATATTGCTGTTGTCGTGCCTAGGCCCTTTCTGAAACCATGCTGTTGTGCTGCTATCAGGTTGTTTTTCTCCAGGTGCAGGATTAATTGATCATAGACAGCCCGTTCTGTGAGTTTTGAGGTTATGGGCAGGTTAGCTATAGGATGGTAGTTCTTTGGGTCAGATTTTTCTCCTCCTTTATATTTCGGATAGATCTTTGATATCTTTAGACCTTTTGGGAACATGGCTTGTTTTAAGGATGAGTTTACGATGTCAAGTAGTGGTGTTGTTAATTCATCCTCAAGTCAGTACAATTATAAATTTAAGTTAGAAATAAACTAACTTATAGGTGAGTGGTAATTTTTTTATACTTTGAATAGCATGGAAAATCGTATAAAACCAGAAATTCTAAGAAATCAAACCCATCAGCTATTCTTAAGTTTAGCCGGCTTGAATCCTGCCAGCTCTCAAGAATTGAGAATATGCAAAATTTCATACTTACTAAAGCCTACTGAATCTAAATCAGTTATTTCTCATTGATTTTCAGACGCAATTGTTTTTGGAAAGGCAAAAAACAATAATTTCTTGAATTGAATTTAACTTTAAACTATTGCTTACTTTTTAGGTTAGAATTGTGAATGGTCAATATTTGGTGAAAGACCGATAATAAATTGATGAGTTTACCCAATATACAGGATAGATATACAGGAGATATACTTCTGTAGATCTAGGAGGTATTGGTTTACCTAAATCATAATTTAGGTTTGCAGTTATTATTAGATTATTAATGATAGACGATCAAAACAAAGTGTATTTTCTGGGTCCAAAAGTACAATCTTATAAGCAACGTTTAGTAGTTTCCTGGATGTCTATAGTAGTTTATAGCTTATGAAGGAAAATGTGCATGAAGTCGGCAATGGATACATTCTATTTCATAAACATTCTTCTTTTATTTGATTTTAGTTGTTTCCATTCCTGCTACAATTAAGGCGAGACTTGCTTTTGAAGTAACATAGACCATAACCATTGATCAGGGATAGTAAGTAGATGTCCCACCTCAATGTTAAAATATTGGACGGAAAAGTTTTGGCGCGATCTAGTGGCATCTTTCGATATCTGGTCGTAACGGCACAAGTAGAGTAGCGCAATCTGGTGGAAACGACTTGGAGCGAGTGAAAGAGAAGCTGTGTGCGAGAGAGAAGGTGATCAACCGGCTGGACCCCACTCCACTGCACTATGCGAGTGAGAGACATAAGCTGTGTGCAATAGAGAAAAAATGAGGACAACCGGCAGCCACTGTTCAACAGCTCAATGACAAGACAACGAAACAAAAATGCAAGGAAGATGTGACGAATGCACAATCGTTCTCAATTCCCTTTTTCATTATTCAACCTCTGCAGATTGTTTTGAACTAATCCTTTTCAATCGAACATCATTCTTTGCGGAACTTTATTTATATATATTATCCTCAATGATTTATAATCTATTTACTTTTAATTTCAACGAACAGAGACGAAATCCTCATGGACACTCAGAAACCCGTGTTAATGAATAGTCTCATACTTTTACCGGCTAAAAAAACTCCACTAAAAGCTACAATTAAAAACTGTACAAAAGTTGAAAAAAAATTATTACTGTAATTAACAAATTTTCTAAACCAATAAATGCATTATTAGCAACTTATAAAATATAATTATTGATTAATTATTATTATTATTATTATTAATATATTTTATAAATAAATCAACTTATCAAATTATCAATTAACATAATCAATAACCCCAAAGTACAGAAGTGAAGGTTTTTACAATGCCAATTGATTTTTGGGGCAATTTTTATTGTAGGGTCTTGAATCTTGAAAGACTTAAATATTGAGATATTTGAGGATTTAATTTAATTAGAGGGTAATTCATTCCCAGCTTATCCTAGGGGAAGGTGGTTACAAAAAATGGCCGTTTCGAAGATACTGATTGAGATCAAATTCCCAAGAATGTATCTAAAGTAAACATATAAGTCAGTCATAAGTCAACATATAACATCAGTCCTCCTGATATAATTATTCTCACAAAACATGGTTTAAAAGAATATGAAATGTTACAACTTAATATTCCAAACTAGTCATTGAAAGCATCGTATTGCAGGACATCTCATCGAAGTGGGGGCAGTGCCGGATTTACCACTAGGCCGACTAGGCCGCGGCCTAGGGCCGCAAGCAAAAGGGGGCCGCAGCGTTTTGTAAAAAAATACTTTTTTGGTAAAAAAATTGAATTTTTATTTTCCAAAATTAATTAATAATTACTGCTACTGTGAATCGAGTACATTACTTTTGTATATAAACAATACAATCTAATTAAAATAACCAATTTGGATATAGTCAATTTCCAATTAAGAAATCAGGGGAAGCTTCTATTTTGGCTAAAAAGTATCGAATCGACATAGATGGTGACTTTGGAGAAGAGTGTGTACAGTTCAAAGGCTTTGATGAAGAAAGGGAACCTCATGATAACAAGATTACCAAACCTCCGAGGAATACACTTTTGGAGTATCTGAAACTCATTCGTGAAAAACGTGAACACCATTATTTCCGAATATAGACACGGCTTTGCGCATTCTACTATGCATGATGACATCTAATGCTTCTGGAGAAAGATCATTCAGCGTGTTGAAAAGAATCAAAAACTACTTGAGGAACTCGACTTCTGACGAAGATTCTAGATTGTCTAGTTTGGCTAGTTTCGTTTCAAATGCTGAGCTTTTTCAAGCCTTAGACTTTAACGATTTGATTAAAGATTTTGCAGCCAAAAAAGCTAGAAAAGTGAGTGTTTAGAGTTTAGATATGGTATTAATTATGAGTATGGAGTGGAGTGAGTGTCAATGTTAATCACTAATCCAACTTTATTATTAAGAATATGACATTGACGTTTTTCAGTATAAGAGAATAATGTGAGAATTGAATGATCTAGAAGTTTATTTGTTGTATTCTTGATATTTTTATTTTTCAGAACCATAGCCTATTATTTTTACAGTTCATATTATTATTTTGCTTGTTCTTTAACTTATAATGTCTTTTAAACTTGGCTTATTTTAGTCTTTTGTTGTCACCTGAACTTTTCCCCCCGAATCAAACAAAATGTTATTTAATTTTAACA